>QZCP01000212.1:177035-247921 GCA_003956705.1 Brevipalpus yothersi | reverse complement strand
AGAGAGAGAGAGAGAGAGAGAGAGAGAGAGAGAGAGAGAGAGAGAGAGATGTGGTTGAGAGATAGAATAGAGAGATGCCCACAGTTGATTATGGATCGATTTGCGTTCATTATGAATATTATTGGGCAATGATTGACTTCAAGTAAATCATATTAGTTTCTCGATAATTCAATTGAGTGGGAGAGAGATATCGACATATTGATGGTGCGATTTATTTTCACCAGACGTCTATGGACCATAAAAGAGTATCTATAAGTCGGCAAAAGTCTGTGTTTGCCCTTCTCTCTCTCTCTCTCTCTCTCTCTCTCTCTCTCTCTCTCTCTCTCTCTCTCTCTCTTCTCTGTGTGGCCTCAGCTGGAGTCCATCGGCTTATACACTGCGCTTTCGGCTCCACACGACTCACACAAACACCCACAAGTAAGCTCTTATTTCACCCACTTTTCGGGGAATTGTGGGCCCATACACGCATATTCATATTGTGATCTGATTCTCTCTTGGGCACTTGAGCATTCATTCGAGCTCTGATCATTCCAACATTAGCTTTCCCACCAGTTAAGCTTGAATATATATAGGTTCAGAGTGTGGCGAATAGGTGTGAGGAAGGCTGCTTTTTGATTTGCGTTTTGTTGATGTTTTTCGATTTGTGCACCCTTTTCATGAAATGATTCTTATCTCTCAAGATATATGCACTATGCAATCTGAAGAATTAAAATTGTTACATTTTTCTCTCAAAATTTTGCTGGTATAGATCGTGAAAAATCCAGTTTGTATGGATAATCAAGTGACATGATGAAGCGATGTTGGTTGATTAGTATCTCTAAAGGGTAAGAGAGATACAGGAAAGATTGAAGCTTAGAGACGAAGTTTAGTTTTCGCCAGTTAAAAAGAGAATCTTTTCTCATGCTTTGAAACATTTGTCCATCAATCTAAGAAGAATTTCAAGAGATAAAAGCAAAGGAATAGTTTCCTAGAATTTGTAAGAGTTACTACAAAGTTTGAGTTCCCATTCGACCGTGGTGAAAATGAGCGTAAAAACTACAACTCATTCACGCCATCAATCACTGAGTATTTGATCAGTCTGAATAATTTTGTTAAAAAAGCTGAAAATATGTTCAAACAATTTGAAATACTTTCAGTTCATGAAATTCCTTTGGAAATTCCTAAACTTCATGCTCCTTATTTGAATTCAACTTGTCCACCAATGAGTTTACTGGATCATTATGGAATAGGTCTCGGGCACTGTGAATGGTGATGAATTGGTTGATCTTCGCTTTTCAAATTTTGGATACGCACGAGAATGCTTGAAGCCATACAAAGTATCGAAATAGAACTTCCTCAGTTCTACAGATTCATTCATATTTGTGTATTTTACTAGAGGCATTCCTTTCTCTCTCTCTCTCTCTCTCTCTCTCTCTCTCTCTCTCTCTCTCTCTCTCTCTCTCTTTCAGCTGTCTTCACTCCTCCTCTCGTCTTCTTTCATTTCAAGAGGAAAAAGGCGAAGGAAGTCATTTGTATCTGACTTGTTACAGATTGACAAGCTAATTTAACACCCTTCTATCGTGTTTGACTCTCCTCTCCCACTGATATACTTTGATTAATGGTCATCGATGACCGGTCAAGAGTCATCAACTGTAGACAAATGATTTCACTTTTGTTTTTAGCCTTCATTTTGATCATTTGCTTCCTTTCCGGGTCTTTCAAATTCAAAAATTTAACTCTAGTATCATCAAATTTCATATCAATTCTCTCGGTAGCATAGGAAGTATGCTCAGATTCTTCGTCCAAGAAGCTTAAAAGAATCTTGACAACTTTTTCTCACTTTCTCATGGTCTGTCGATGAATACAAACACAAAATTTGAGACTTAAGAAGTACAGTATGCAAAAGCTTATGCTTTTCATGGTGGACAAGAAAGATCCTTTTTCCCGTAAAAGAAAAGCGGCCTTATGACATCTGGGTCCATATCTTGTTAGAACATCCTGTCTTAAAGTAACAAGTGATGTATAAGCATCCAACAGATCAGAATCGAGACAATTTATCAATTTAAGTGAATAATTTTGGTCAATAATTAAAGTAGAAAATTTAGGTGAGAACCGTATTAGACTGGAAAAAGAAAATAAGTTACAAAAAGTTATCCCAATCAATATAAACACACTTCATCTTCCATTTTATCTTCAACAGTTGTTACCAAGTATTGATTGTAAGTTTCCAAACTGGATGCTGTCTCCAAGATGGGACATCCAATCTCTTTGCTGAATTTTGGCCAAAAATTGAATGATACATTAAGAGATCATTCTCAGTTGAATGAGCCAGTAGCTGGGATGAAGAGGAGAAGAAGAAGATGGATAGAAAGAGAGAGAAAAAAAAGAAAGAAAGTCTTAGTATTGGCAGCCAAGCGACTGAGCTAGGCCACTTAAGTCTCATGCAAGCACAGACACATCAGCCCACGCTGATCGGACGGGGCAGTAAGTGATCTTTCAAGAGAGAGATAAGAATGTTCTCCCTTCGTTTCAACACTTGAGATGATGAAGTGAGGCCAAAATGTTTCACCACAAAAAAATGTTTGTTGGCCTCTGTAATTTTTTTTTCTACTGATCCTTCAAGAAGAATAAATGTAAACTGGACCTTTATTTGTAGCCTTTCCAGGAGATCACTTCCAAACGTAAGAACTATTCGTGTGCCTGGGACAAGAAGGAAAAGAATAAAAGATCAAGATGATGGAGATAACAGGGGTGTAATGATGAACTGGATAATGGACGTTTTTTTTTATTCGCACATAAAGTCATCGGTTTGCTAGATCTCTCTCTCTCTCTCTCTCTCTCTCTCTCTCTCTCTCTCTCTCTTTCGCTTATCATGATTCAAGCGTGAAGAATCAATGTAGAGCTAGTTAGTAGGACATTCTCCTAGACTAGCTCAATTGAAATCATGACGATAATGGTAAGTGAAAATTCCAGTAGAATAAGCAATGTAGACAAATCTTATGGACTATTACTGTGTATTCAAATGTTGAGAAGATAAAGAAAGAAAGAGAGTGAGAGATAGAATGGGGGAGTCAATGATGAATAAATTAGAGGTTTTAGGGTAATCAGGGAAATTTTTTTTATCTATTCAGTGGAAAAATTCCCATTAAAATGATGAAGATCACGATGCAATCTCATCTTTTACGCTTTATTCTTAATGACTCTTTATTTCGTTTGACCTTTTCTCGCGTCCATTTACAGCTGGTCAAAATATCAACTCTTTTCTCTCTCAACACCCACAAATTCCCTGGCGACAGATGATGTCCATCAATTGCTTTTCATGCCAAAATTTGCCAAAATTTGCTCGTGAGTTCGAAGATGACTTGATGAGCAGTCATTCTACACATCATCATGCCAATAACTTGTCCGAAGCGAGAGGAGGTGGAAGATGATGGGGAAGAAGAAGAAGAAGAAGAAGGAGGAGGAAGAAGAAGAAAGGAAGGAGGAAGCGAAAACAGCTCTTATGGATAAGTCTGGAGTGCAATTAATGCTCTCCTTGGGAAAACAGATACAAAGATGTCCATAAATTAGGGTCCAATATTAATCAATGCTCTATACTGAAGAAATGAATAGTGAGTGAGAGAGAAAAAAAAATTCGGTTCAAAAATTATCTACAGCAAAAAAAAGTCTGTTTATTCAATGGCTCAATAATTATGATGATTTACTACGATAGGCCTCGAATAGCATCGAATTTTCACTGCGCTCATCATCTAGCCTTCAGATGTACAGTTATTCGTTCATGTAAATGTGCATATTCACCATGGCACACTCGCCATCTCTGTTTCCCAATTCCATTCATATGATGTATGTGTCTAGTCATACTTTTTTTCACTTGCTATACTTTTCCTACTTTTTGACCTCAATCGACACTCGAACCACGAATGACTTGGACACTTATCTTCCTCTCTTTCACAAAGTCAGTGTTAATCACGGTCCACTGAAAATGTGATCAGTTTCCTGCAAAACATACTCACACATATACACGCATCCAAAATCGAAGCAGTCAAAATTTTTTCAACTCTCCAATATTTTTTCTTCAATGCAAAAATGCAAATAAGTACTCTTTCAATATCAGATTGCTAAGAAAACAAAATTTCAACAACTAATTAAGATGCTTCCACAAAACTTTGAGCAAGAAAAACTTTTTTTCCGAAAAAGTTTTTCAACTTCTAAAGTATGCTACCCAGATGGCGCCACTGAACCAGCGGTAATATTTGCTGAATTCTGTTTCCGTTTCCTGTTTTAATGTTGATTGTGATGCATGCCGTACAGTCTCGGCTTGTATTTAATTTAATTTGAAGTCTTTTGTCTTTAGAAATATTTGTTAATTCATTTAATTTGTAATACACATTTTCACAATGGCTGTCACAGCAGCTTTCCATGGTACCATCGTGAAAAAGCGAACCAATAGGTTCCGAAGACACCAGTCTGATAGATATGTAAAAGTAAAGGTAAGAGATTGGTTTGATTTGATTATCTGCTTGGATCAATCATTAATAATTTGTTTCAATCTTTTGACTGAATTTTAGCCTAACTGGAGGAAACCTAAAGGTATTGACAACAGAGTAAGAAGAAAGTTTAAGGGACAAATGCGAATGCCCAAAATTGGTTACGGTAGTGCAAAGGCTACGAGACACATGCTTCCCAATGGTTTCAGGAAAGTTCTACTTCATAATGTAAAGGTAATATACATTTCCATTTTTTTTATCAATCATACTCTACAAAGTGATGAGAATCTTTCCCCGACTTAGAAGTCAGTGCTGAGTCTGTTATCCCTGTCTGAAGAATATTCTCTGTCTCCATTGTATCCATTGCTGTGGCGCCAATATTAATTTGCTCATCTTTCAAAATTCAGGAACTCGAGATGTTGATGATGGTAAACAGAAAGTTCTGTGGAGAAATTGCCCACTCAGTATCAGCCAAAACACGAAAAGCTATTGTTGAAAGATCCAAGGCACTCGCTATCAAATTAACAAATCCAAACTCAAGACTACGAAGCGAAGAAAACGAATAAACTGTGATAATGTTCATGTAGTCATCATATTGAATAAACATGGAGATATTCACAACAGCTGTTAATTGTACTCATTCCACGTTTTACACGTATATACTCTAACATCTTGCTCTGTCATCCGATTTATGAATGAACAAACTCTAACGTTACGATCATGGAGAGTATCAAACTTACTGCCACCACAAACTTTAATCTGGAATGAAAATCATTATTTTTTTAAATCCTCAAGATAGCTTATCTGTTGGTGGTCGTTCAATTTCATATTCTTCCGGCTTAAAATCTCTGATTCCAGATCAATAAGTTTGCAAATCTTAACTAGGATAGCGTGTCCAATCAACAGCATAAGTTACAGGCTGTGTTGGAATATGTGAGACTGATGGTTTCCATCCAAGTGATACTCCAGTATCCCACATCCATAAAATTGTGGGTTTCTCGAGAACTCCATTTGGGATTCCTGGAGGACCTTTGGTTGATAATGTGTCCAAGAGCTCTCGCCGCTTGAATCTTGGCTCTGCTCAATTAGAAAAGTATAATAAAAGTGTTAGATCAGAAAATGTGACCCTAAATCAACCCCGCAATTGAGTATCGTACCTTTGAGTGAAAGTCTAGTGATTGATGAGTGTTTGTTGATAAAAAAATTTGATAACAGTAAGAAAGCATCAAATATGGTCAAATACTTACGATTCACTAAAACTGGAGCAGATGACCTTTCCTCTCCAGTAGGACTACCAATCACACATGTATAATTGCCAACATCACCTGGTCAAACACCATCAATAACTATTGAATGAGTTCCTCAAGGTTTTCTCTTCAAAGTGTATCTTTCCATTTGAAATCAATTCTTCACTATTTTTGAACCATTGCACTTCTGGTTTAGGTTCACAATTTTAACCGATATTTCTCCTGGTTCATCAACTTTCAGTGGGATAGCCTTTAGAGGCATATCGAACTCAGGTTTCTTGATTGGCTTGGTTTCAGCTTGATCTAGGACCAGAAAGTTGAGCTTCCAATCGGAATGAATCACCCTCAGGCACATCCATTTTTGGTGGTAAACTTTTGATAAACTTCAGTGGACTTTGAACAGAGAATTTTGATATTGTTTCATCTTTTCCCATGGGATTCTCAGCCTTGTACGTGAAAGTTCCAACTGAACTATCAGGTGTATTTCGTAGCACAAGCTTACAGATTCCATTTGATTATGAGATGGAAAAATATCCGCTGACTCTGACAACCTCCAGCCATCCTGGTATTCCATAAGAACAGAAAATAATGGTCATTTCTGATGCATAGACTCATCGAGTTCTAATGGGACTTTGAGCCGACTCAAACTCTTTTTCTTCCAATACTCAGACATTTAGGCATGAATTCTTCTAAATCCATCAGAAAAATTGTTCTATCTCTCCATTTTCCTATCGAACGAACGAACTTATGAGACAACCTAGTACTTTGACTCTTAGAATTAATTTATCACTTATATCGATATCTTTATCTCTCAGCTTTTTAAAATAAACTTAGGCTCTCGAATGATTGTGAATTTTTCCAATGTTTCATCATAACCGTATTCATTGGAAGCTTTACACTTGTATACACCTTCCATGGTTTCATCAGGTCTTCGTATTATTGGTTTGTAGGCACAACTCGCTTCATCAGGAACCATTTTGTATCGTTAATCATTTGGCAATATTAGATCATCATCCAATCGATTTTGAGTGTTGTTTTTGTATCTTTCAATTTTACATCGGATTAAACATTATTATTGGTTTCCGTTTTCCCACATCCATCGACCTTTTCTGATCAGAACTTTTTTTAAAACTCGATCTTCGTTTATCATCAGGATGATCTTCTTTCAATGTTGGTGTTAATTTCAACTTTCTCGCAATTCATCTTGAATTTTCTCACTCAAATCATCCCCTGAGCTGGGCCTTTTTCGCCCAGTTAGATGATTTTCTTCTGATTTTCAAATTTTTTTACTATCTCGACCATCTGGAAAAGATGGTCGTGATTCAGGTTACAGTAAAATATCATCTTTCGATTTTTCTTCAATTCTCTTCATCCTAGATTGTCTTTTCGAAATTTTTTCCAAACAGGGTCAAACCTACTAGGTACATGTCTTTTGAATAGCCTACCATCTTTCGAAATTGATGAGCGTTTTTCACTCGATCCTGAATGTTTGAATCACTTGCCAAACCTTTGATCGGCTTCCTAACTGGCCGTCAACAAAAGCACCTTTCTCAAGAACTCTACGATTCTATCATCATCATGTACCTCTGGTTTTGGTGCAAAACTCAATTTTCGACTGCTCTTATTATTCCATTTTTACTATCTCGACTGGGCTTAATAACATAACATGATATTATTTGCAACAATTGAGTCTATTTGTAAACTTTTTTATTTTTGATTGAATTCTACTTGTGTTTTACCATTTGGAGGTTTAGGTTCCTTATCTCATCGAAAGCAATTAGATGAACACTTTTCTCTGACGACTTCAGGTTGGAAATTTCCTATTCCAAGAAGACTTACAATTTGAATCAACCAAACAATTTACTTTAGATTCATCAGCAGGATAAGACAAATATTGAGAAAAATTAGGATTTATAATGCCAACAGTCATAGGCATGCAGAAAACTGAACTAAAAATTGATGAAATTGTGTAACAGTTGGAAGAAGCATTTATCGTGTAAAAGACATGTCTGAATTATTTGACCTCTCATCTCTCATACTCAAAATAAAATTATAAAGCAATGTATAGTGTTGAGTATTGCAGTATTTGGATTCCCTCAGGGTTAGTTCTTCGATTGAGAAGAAATGTTCAAAATTGAGACAATTCTTCTGAATCCTCGAAAGAAAAGCACTCATCCATGAGAAATGTAATCTACAGTATATCCTGTATAGCCTTGAAATCTGCAAGTAAACAAGATTTGAATGATACTCTGAGACATGTTTCCAATTTTGTTTGAATCTTCAAGAGGTTCCAACTTGAAAACTCTTCCATCATCTGATATGAAAACGAAGAATGCTTTTTATTCTAGATTCATTTCTTCGAAAAAAAATTCCAGTTCGATCATTATTGTACACCCTGGATCTATCAGGTGCACATTCTTCATAAAAACTTTCCGATCAAGCTAATCAGAGGAAAAAGTTTCCCAAGACATGAAAAAACAGTGTACAAAGGTTAGATAGCATCTACTAGTATCGTTCATAAGAGGCTAATTTTTTGTGTTCACACATGGAATCGAGTAATAAAGTGAGTAGTAAAGACAGGATCATTTGCTGTCTTCGAACATAACGAAGTAATGATCTCGGAGTGGTATATAGAAAGTGAGCAAATCATGAGCATCCACCATAGATACTCTAATATTCAGAAGAATGGTGGTCAACAAACTGAATCAGGATCCTTCTAAGATCTTTTCTTCATACTTTATTCTATTCGGCTCATTTGATGAGAACGATACACGAAAATTATGATCTTTATGAATACTCTTTGAGGAATACAAGAGATGAATAAAAGAAAAGAGCTCGACTCCTTTTCTTATTGATCATCAATAAGCATGTTGACCGAGCTCCCTAATGAACTTCCTTCACAGTAACTGGAATCTGAGAAAAATTTCTAGAAGGTTAGAGAGATGTATGTGGATATGTACCATTTTGAGTGCAGTGATTAACATATACACTATCAAATCGATTGTTTCCAAGCTTCTGTAGAAGCTTTCAAAGCTATGAGATTAAAAATAAAGAGAAGAAATGTTGATGAATCAATCTTGAACAAGGAGTAGAATGATGATGATGACAATTGAAAAGAGAAAATTAACAGAGAGTGTGTATACTTTCAGATAATTACAATAATCATGGAGAAATTATGAATGAAAGCTGTGAAGTTTGAGCCTGGTTTTCGCGCTTCATGAAATTAGGATTTACTGTAATTCGGAATAATATTCACGATGATATACAAACACCGCCATAATTTAGCATTTTTCACCTCTCGAGAATGACTATCCCGCCTACTTTGCATTATTACCATTATCTCTGAACTATGAAATAGCCGTGAACCTAGATGAAAAGTGGGATGGATTCTCTCAAAATCGGGCCAGATGATGAATAGATTTTGATCAGAAAAGTGAGTGATACTAAAAAAAGAGTGGATAGAAGATAGATGAGATCAAAATTCTGAGTAAAATGTCGATGATTTGAAACGGTAGTAGAAAATCGATTTCCCAAATGAAATCAGAGAGAGAGAGAATCATCATTCCATTTAGATAACACTCAGCCCCCAATGTTTGAAAGTTATCCATCATTTCATGATGTCTGAAAATTCTCGGAGGAGAGAAAGAAATAGAATGCTGAGAGTATAGATGCATGTCCACCTGGACCATTTCTTAGAATGTCCTCGATCTTTTTTGATCTATGAGGCTACAGAGTGTAGATACTTTGGCATTGATTCATTCAGCCATCAACCGAATTACCAGTCTCCACATTGCATGCTAGAAGATGAGAATGCGATGGAATTTTGAGACAAATAGGCGACTCATCGAATTGATTGATGAAGATTTGATAACATCAGACTCTTGGTTGAAAAAGAAACAAAAAGAAAGCTTTTTATCAGTAATTTCCTTGTATCATTGCCAAAGGAAATGAGTTTCATTAAGATAGAATTTGCTATGAAAAAACTACTGGTGGACACAACAATTAGCCAGGGATGATCAGTATCTGTAACAAACTCCAAGCTTGTGGAAAATTTTGCCAAGATTGATTGGTTACGAAACTATCGAAGAGGTTAATACCGTTATTTGAGCAGTCATTCGAGGATCTTCCAGCGAGCTATATTCGATTGCAAATCGAAGTCAACCGGTCAACACGATTAATACACATATCTATCAAAGCTCTCTCTCTCTCTCTCTCTCTCTCTCTCTCTCTCTCTCTCTCTCTCTCTCTCTCTCTCTCTCTCTCCTTTCTTTCGTTCTTTTTTCTGGTCATCAGATGATGTACAATAATGAAGTATTGATAGATACAACATAACAGACTCTGATTTTGTTATTACTCACGGAAAAGTAATCATCAACACGATGAGCTCAGTGATTTGCCCACGGAAATACAATTCAATCGAATTACTCAGATCGGTGAAGATCAAGTCACCTCTGAATAATCATTTCCTTCAGCTTCATCTACAGCATCCTGGCTCCATTGGTCACTGGATTTTGAGCACAAAAACCACAAGATAAGCTTATTTGCTCCTACTGTGAGAATAACTACTTCCTGTGAACAATTCTTCGTAAAAGATACATTCAAGATTCACATTTATTGACCAAAGCAAGACTTGCTTTCCATCAACAGCCAATATTGCCAACAGAGGTATCATGAACTTGAGGAAAAAAGTCTCAGAAGTTAATATAGAAAAGTTTTTCGCTCCATTTAATTGTTTACAGAGCTGTTAAAAAGAGAGAAAGAGAGAGAGAGAGAGCACAAAAAAGAGTAAACACCTTCAAGTCAATTCCAATTGATGTATGTTCTCACCAAGCTATTTTGATCCCATTTTTTCGTGATTTTTGTGGGGGAAATGAGAAAAATCTTATCATTTTGTGTTGAATTTTTTTCTATTCCAACAAGCCTCAGAAATTGAATTGAATGAAGTCAATATAAAAATGATGCTCAAAATGAAAGTAATTCTTTTGGACATTTATCATATGATGTTCATAGATGGAAATTAATTGCTCATTTTCAGCTCAATCTTACCATGACAAGGATCTGAATGAGAACTAGAAGAGAGGAGCAAAAGAGTGGGGATGAAATAGAAGTGGAATTTGCTAGGAAGAAAATTCTGATGAAGCTGAAAAAGTTGTTAGTGAAAGATTGCTAACTAAGATTGATGAGATAGTTTGGTTTTAGCCTAAGCTGGAAACTCTCGATGCCTCGAAATTCTATACCAAGAGAAAAGCAGCAAATTTCCCACTAAATTAATAAAATGAGAGCATCAATCTTGAATCAACACGTCTCAAATATATTTAACAGCTATTCGAAGCTCACAAGAGTCTCTGTTCTGTTAGGTGTTGTTCTTCTTGAGCATCATCATTCTATCATTCAATACCATCTGAGCCATATTCCAGTCGATATGCTTTTCTCAAGAGGAGTGAACCCATATACAGATGCAGTAGATCAGAAACTTTAGCGAAGTTTCATCAGTTGCGAGGTGATGCCAGGGGATAAGTTTTTGTGTGTTTAAGAAGCAAATCCACAGAATTCAGATTCTTTGAGAATTTGTTCGAAAGTCTAGAGACATGGATTACCTCACTTTTGTGTCAAGAATTCTGTGAAAACTCAAGTAGCTCTCGTTACTAGTTGTACTAATCTGGTACTCAGCTCAGATTCAAGGAACTACTATTCTTGTGCTTTCAAGTAGCCAAATATTCCGCTCAAATGCTCCCATGAACAAAAATTATCCGATTATAGAACCATCTGACTATTCACTCTGTGAGAATGGATACCATTGATCAATTCGTATGAGAGGAGATTTTATCAATCTGATGATGAATATTTGTATCTTTTTATAGTCAATAAATGCATAAAACTCTAAGAATCCCAATTGCCTCCTAAATTTCCCTGAAACGATATCAGTCAAAGAATAACAATTCTCGTCATCTACCTCACAAAGTCATCAGCTCACGAAGTAGGGTTATATAGTTATGAGAAGCATTTTTCAAGACCATTATCAGTTTATAGAAGAATTGTCGAAGATTTTGTTTTTCAAATAGAGATTTAACTTTCTTAGTGTCTAAAATTGGATCTGATTCTATTTTTTATGCATTACCTTCTGAACTACATGGCCATCTCCTTTATCGATAGAGTTACAGAATAGCTATTTCACAATTTGAGTATTGGCTCGATAGTAATAGTAGAATGTATTCTGTGTGTACAACACACAGAATTCTCTTGGGGAATCGGCACTCAAGTATCATTTCGCAAGAATTGAATACATCTACAAGTATAAATAAATCAGGTTCACTCAATCACTCTTCAAAGTTTTATCGTTTTTTTACTGCATTATTGGGTGTATTGAATCAGGCAGGCCATTCTCATCATACTTTTTGCACATCATTCAAGACATTAAGTGGAAATCATCGATTTACGAGCAAACAAAATTTCCCAATAGCTCAAAATCTGGTAAAAAAGAAACTAGGAAAATCATTCCGAAAATTTATTTGTAATGGCTAGATGGGATGACTTTGGTTTGTAGCTATACTTTCCAGCTCATGAGAGGTCTTTTCGTATGAATGAATACATGCATTCAATGAAATATTCCCTAGCTATGAATACCCTGATTGAGATCAGGAAGAGGAGAATTTTCACCCTGAGGAATCATTTCTATCTGATATCAGAGAAGAATTATGATTTGAAACCTTCAAAAAAATTTCAAGATTTAACTTCAATTATTTGAGTAAACCATTTCGTACCAGAATATAAGTTCAATTGCATGTAATTACTTGATAATTATGAAATTCATTCATCTCAGTCTCTTGGCTCACTAGGAATTGAGGCTATACAGTATCATCCAAGATGATTGGAATTAATTAATTTTCTCCTACGTAACCACGAGAGAACTCTAGTTCCATAGAAAAATGAAGGTTAAAAGGAAACATAATTTCTAACAAGATGATTGCAAACAAAATCATCGGCAAATTGATTTTTTAATTACTTCCACTCAATTTGTAATGAGTCCCGAAAAAATCTCAAGAAAATTCTCAAACTCCAGATTCAGATGGTAAATGAGAGGTATCATTTCTTTCTCTATTTTCCCATTCGAAGGCTATATAAGTACCGATTTGGATCAAGTTAAGCCTAGTTTCTGTGCTTGAGCCTCTGTTTGCTTCGTTATTATCCAACAAAAACCAATGTGAAAGTATTGATCCTCAGGAATCAAGACTGTTAGAGTTAAAATCCGAAGATTTGGATTGAAAATTAGGAATTTTCTAGGCCAATATAACGGTAAACAGAGGTAATGAAGAAACATTATTAATTGAGCAAACATCACGTGGATCATTATTTGCAGAAGCTGATGATGATGGTAATGTTATGATGGGATTAAATAAACATGGATGCTTTTACAATTCGAACCTTCATTAAAATGGTAAATGGATATCTGTACGATATGATGACAGAAGTAATAATGATGATGGAAAAAGAATAGAAAAAGGAAGAGAGAGAAAATTTTAATGATAATGAACAATGATAATTTACATAATTTTTCTTGTTGCTTTGGATTGATGTTTTCTTGGGATTAGGAGAAAAAAAAATTCATTAGAATCAAGGGAAAACAAAAGTGGAGCAGAAATAATTTGGCTTTTGACTTTGTCCGACTGGGTTCATAGTGAAATGAGAATTCAAGTGAAAATATGAGCATAAAAGGCTCTTTTTGGGTTCACATTTTATTTCATCACTCTTTTTCACACCATGGCAGGCTTATTTGGTGCAAAATCATCATCTTCCAAAATATTTCCATCCGATTGCCATTGAACCAATGTTTGACTTTTACCATTCATTTTTTTCTGCCGATTTTTTCGTTTTCGAGCCTTTTTCTCAAGATATACTGGACTTGCTCGTACCATTAGAGCGATGAGAACTCCAATATATACGACGAGCACTACCTATTAGGGGAGAGAGAAATGAAAATCTACAATATAAAGCCAAATATTGGCCAATATATGGACTGAAGATACTCGGAAAATTGATCCCAGAAAATTCAATTTCATATATTAAATTTTCTAAAAGTATTTATTTGCATAAACTGATGGAAGATAAATAGTATAGATCATAGTTCAAGAGAAATAGAGAGAAATATTTTGATCAAACTTAATCTCGCTGAGAAACGAATTCGCATTCTCTCGTTGAATGAAATATCATTGGAATGAAACTGAATATCACTATCAATATCAATATCAGTGTATTCTATGTACCAAGGTTTTTCTGATGAAATCTGAAAACATGTATGTAAGAGACTTTTTAGCTTCAGGTGAAACAGTTTGGATGGAAAGGATGGAAACGAATCACTCATACAAATCTTTCAACCGGAAATGACATATTATCGCATTCATATCTCTAGTAGCAAGGTCAAAGTATCACTATCAATCATAAAATCAGAGATTACTCTCACTCACTATGAAAATCATCCCTCCAAATCATCTTGCTTGGGTTAATTTTTATTTTTTTTCTTCACCAAACCAATGAGATGGAATGGAAGAACATAGCCTCTAGGCATGAGATGAGCAAATCTTTTTACACACACGGAATATTCTATATATATATATATATATATATATTCTATATAAACTACAGAGTGGGCATAAAGTTTCTATACACTGATGAAAATTTATTTAGTGATTAGATAAAACAGTACCACCTCTGGTCAAGCTATATTTTTTTTAATCTATTTCCGTTATTTCTTATCAGCGCGTAGAAACTTCATGCCAACCGTGTATGTCATATGCAACATGTACCAACAGTTTATATCACTCTTATCTGGTAGTTGGATAGGAAATCCTGTTCATATATACACTTCTGGCTCAGATAAAAAATTCAAGGTGGAATAAAAATCTCGACTGGGAGATCAATATGGCCACTTTGAACATTTTTCATCGATCATTCTTTGAGGAGGTATACATTTGAGAGTACATCTCTTGAAATTCAAATTTTCTCTTCGGAGGCTATTTTGAAATTTCATTCTCAAGCGAGGAAGCTCTTCAAATCAGTTTAAATCCTATGTTAGAAGCCCATTGTCTGATACACTGATTTACGCTACACTTGATACAGAAATTATGAAACCCACCTATTCATACGTCAATCAAGCAAGGAAAATTTTGGTCAGAAAGATTACAGTTGAAAGAGGTCCAACAGATCCAGCTTCTTTAATTATATCTTTTGTGATGAAATTATCTATTTTGAGACCCTAGTTTTGATAGATTTCAAATCATAGTTGAAATTCTTTGGTAGTTTCCAGTGTGTGAAAGGATTTCAAACTGACAGCGTTAAAGAGACTAGAAGACACATTCTCGCTGAATGTGGTTAAGTTCACAAAAACTGGCTATCAAAAATGATCGATAACATGAATCGACTTGAATTTATGATTAAAAATTAAAGGAGCGTAGTACGAACTCCTGGGTTATCAATGGAAACTGACCTTATCTCATAAATTCTTTCTGCTTCTTGATCATCAAAATCATGAGAGGGCTTCTCACATAACGCTGATAAGTGTTTTCAGATAGAGTTGAGGAGAGAATTCTCAAAGGAATCCAAGTCTGAAATAACTTCTCATTGAAACCCAATTCTGTAGAACATTTCCTTTATTTTCGAACAGAAGGCTGACTTTTGGGTTACACAGAATTCTAACACAAAGGTGCTGCTTTTGTATCATCCATTTTCCACTGCATTATAATCTTACCATCATTATTCCATTCGATCAACAATGGCTTCATGAAGACCATCTATTAGAGAGATAGTCTGATGGATTCTTTCCCATCGCATCCAAAGAATAACTGTTAGGTTTAGAGATAGCTTCTGATGTGCGCAAAAAGAACAATCAATAACGAACATATATATATATGTGTGTAAGTATATATGTGAATCCAAACATTCTCTACTTTCACACATCGTCTGAGCTGACCATTCCGAGAACTCGATGCATTCTCCTGTAAAGATCAGCCAGTGACTATTTACTTTGCCCCTGTCGTTTCTATCTTCTAATGAACTTACATGAAAAATAAACAAACCATGCCTCAAAGCATGATTGTTTGGAATATAAATAAGGCTGAGCGAGGAAAAAACCTAGTCCAAGGTGGTGAAGATTAGGGAATACCAGAGTATTTTGGGATGAGTAAAAGGTAGTCATTTAATGCTATCACTTTTTTCATTTTAGTTCCTTACATGGTCAATTTATCAGTCATTGATCTATTCGAACCTCCGAAAAATTAAAAGTTTTTCGTCCTATATGTAGACTTAAGATTTTGGTATGAAAAATGAAAGAATAATCTATTCCCAGTCTATTCTGTTAGCATATAGAACAAGTATTTTTCTTAAGAAATTTTCTTTTCTCAAATTCTTAAGAGAATCGTCTTTGCAATCTTTCCACTTTTGGACTTCAGAAGACTTCATGCTGAATTATGTGTGAAAATTTGGATTTTTTAGCTTGAATCAATTCATAGATTATTCAACTAGATCAAATTTTTTCCAAAATCATGAGATTTTCCAGGAAAGATATCCTCGGTCACATTCGTCCCTCAAGATGAGTTAATGTTTTCAATATTGGAAACAGAATTTCCTTTGTGAAATATGCATGAAGTATTGAGAAATTGTGATGATTGTTATGACATGGAATTTTGAAAAGGAAAGTCAATGTCTCAGATAAGAGAAAAATGATGGTGAAAAATCCTTCTGGCGTTTTGATTTGAGATCAAAAACTGACAGATTTCTCTTCCACCAAAATTTCTGATGTCTTGTTGAAAAGAATAATATGTTTCAATTACGGCTGTAGTCTTTTCTTTCATACTAGCTGCAACTAGTATATGCACTGTTGCCAATATATTACCATGAAATTATTCGTACGCACATATAAGTATACATATCATGAAGATTGGTCTTTCCAGCGACATACTGTCATAATTCAGAGGACTTGCTGATCTTGTTTATCTCAAAGAGTTGTCAAAAGTGTAGTTATTGTAGACAGAATTTATCCATCTAATTTGTCTCTGAATGACAGATCTTGAGAATCGAATTATCGTAAGTCTCATATCACTTGACGATTTCTTTAGACAACTTCAAGTATAATTGGATTCTGGGAATTATAAATCTTGGAAGAAAAGTTTGGCCACTTCAATCTAAACTTCAATATGCCAAAGAGAAGAGACCAATTTCTTCAGTTGAATTGGATTCCAAAAGATTTAGTGGAAAATTCTGGAAATGCCAGGATAAACTCTATTTACCTACAGTACTAGAAAAGATTAGGTCTCAGTTCATCGAAACTAGAATTCTGTAACCGAAGTGGAAGGCATGGATACCGAGCCTCTCGGGAAGTAGAAATAAAAAAACTTCATCTTATTCTCTATCTATCACTTTGCTCCATCAAACAGTGGGAATGATTTACGCTGAATAACTGAGTCTTACTTCTTTCCTTTATTCTTGATGTTTTCCATTTGAATATCGATTCTATGAACAAGATTGTGATGGTATGAAATTTTCACACTGGAGTTCACGCTTCACATGACTTGAGCACTATACTGAATACACTTGACTCAGAAGTACTCCAACAGAATACAGCATCTCACGAAAATCATCTCATGAAATGAAATTTTACAATTTTGTCTGTCAACTCGCTTCGAACACAGTCAATAGAGGCATTACGAGAATCACGATGGGCATACAAATAAGATATTCCTATCCTGAGTATATATGTTACTGGAGTTGAGAAATTTGGATAAATATGCTGAATCACTTTCCCAAATGAGCACAAATTGTCTCATCAATTTTTAATTTCGATTTTAAATGACAATAAAGTGGATCGAAAATGATTCAAATAAAAAAGACAACTGAATGGAAATTTTTTCCTCTCCTCAATATAAGCCTTCTGATTTAGCTCACGGTAACTAATGTGCCCAATTTCATGTGTGGTGATGGAAAGTCTTAGCTGAAATCATCAGAACCACAACCTTCTCCCTTCGCGATGTGATCATTCTCGTTATAGATTGTTTATCCTTCTTCGAAAAACAAAGCTTGATTCCCTTATGATGAACTATTATTCTCGAATTCAATGACAACCATGAAATAATCTTCCGTTCTATATCCATGGTTTTCTAGGAAAACTTATTCTTTGGCCTAAGTTTCTCTGCACGTAGACGACTTAATCTAAGCATAAGAAAATGAGAATACAGCTCAAGGCAAAGAAAATCTAAGGCTTTTATGCTCCAACAAAGGATTCAAACGAACGGTATATTTTTTCTACCAGAAATACGAATATAAGACTATATCTTAATATGCTCAGCATGAAGTTTCTCGAGAATTTTTGCATGACATCATGCAAAAAAGATTGAAGAGAAAGAATCTAAACCTACAAATCAAAAATGGTACGAGAGAAAATTTTTCATAGCCTTTGTACTTTTCCAAGACAGAGCTCAAAGAGAATAAGAACTTGGAATCATACAATAAGAGAGGAAGAGGTGAATCAAGACGAATAGCGTATTCGAAATGATCTGAACCTAGAGTATCCTAAACCTTTCCATGGAACTTGGACAGAATCCATAAGTGAGAAGAAAAGGTCCCAACCAATTCCTCATAACTTTATCGATCATAGAGAATACTTTCAGCTCTCATACGCTTCATCAGTCTTGCCCAGGAGAAGATACACACACACACACATTAATTGAACCTATGGTTTGATGAACTCAGAGCTTATTCACATTCTATTCTCACAAGAATTCTATCTGAAGATGAACCATCTAAACAGGAGCGAGCAATAGCCATGAAGCAATAAATTTGGAAAGAAAAATGGTATACTTTTGTGGAACGGTGATTGTGGAAGAGTGAATATATTTCATACTCCTTACAAGAATCTATCTATGAGAATCGTGGCTCTCATTCAAACCTTAGATGAATTATTCGATAGAATATTCTTTACCTGAATGCTATTCAGGCCATGATATCCGTGAAAGTCTCTTGTCAACCTAAGCAAGCATGCACTCAGCTGTTTTCAAAAGAGAACAGCTATACCTCGTATACAATAACAAGGGTTCAAGGCTAAATTTGTGCTCAAAGCTAATTACCTGAAGCTTTCTAAGGCTATGTATGAACTCTACTAACTCAGTTTGACTGGAAGATTCTATCATCAGAATTCTTCCACACTAGGGTAATATCATCAAAATACACTTGTATCAACACATTTTTCTCCTGAATCAATTCCAATTATCCTGAAAGATTCCTCATCGAATAGTTTCGATCAGAATTGAGAGTCGAGGAACAAGGATTATTTCAATGCTTTTTCAATTAATATTAAATTTACCTCATGGAAAATTCAACTACAACAACAGCCATTCGAAGCTTTTGAGCTGTTAATTATTGACTAACTTTATGACTACTACTACTGGTACTTCGATACTTATTGATGAAGAAAAAAGCAAAAAAAGCCATGAAGAAACTAGATAAACTTTCAAAAGATCACAAGTTATGAGGCTTCTCACTAACGTAAGACTCTCTCTCTCTCTCTCTCTCTCTCTCTCTCTCTCTCTCTCTCTCTCTCTCTCTCTCTCTCTTTCAATTCATCTTATACAAAATCCTACGCAATCTTATTCTTGGTGCAATATTAGAGGAAATTGCTTTCATCACATATGTTCAGCGAGACATGAATTAACTTGATAAAATTCTTACTAGAGGCATCATCCAGAAGCTTATTTTGTTCTCATCCAACCGATTGATGACAGAAAATTAATAAAGGTGAGATGGAAAGATGACTAGTCCAATTATAGATGATCACAGTGAAAAATTGAAAAGATTCATAGATGATTTAGGATAAAGATTTCAGCTATGATCAGATACAAAATTCTGCGAAAATGCTTAATAATAAGGAATCTGATCGAGGTAAAGAGTAAAAAATGACAAAACCTCCAGCTTAAAGCCGAGTAATCGATGATAATTTATGGTTCGTGGAATTTTGAATGAATAACTCAGATTTATGTAGGATCCATGCGATTGAGAAAAAAGTTTGGGTATTTTATTGCAAAAAAACTCTCTTCTAACGGTAAAATTACCAACATTCGCTCAATATCCCTTAATCTCTCTCATTTATTCATTCTCATACAAAGGAAGAACTCTTTTTTTCTTTACTTTGTGTCAGACGACTGAAAATGGAGGGTTTTTTAGGTAGCATAAAAGAAACTCTCGGTTGATCACATAAAGTGGGAATCTTCATGAAGAATGATGTTAATTTCGAGAGAATGGAGAGGATTATGATGGCTGTGAAAACATCTGAGCCAAGAAATACTAAGAATGGTTTCTTTCTTGAATGAAGATTGCTTTTTTCCAGTGTCATATTCTTCGAAAAAAAGTAGAGGACAAGGAAAAATTCAAAACATGCTCTATCTGAGAATAAACATGCCACGAATCACATTTTCATTTTATAAGGAGAACGAAAGGATCATGGCATACTGGAAGAACCGAGGAATTCATTTTTTTCCTCTTGCTTTATCGAAGTCTAGAGCATATTATGTGAGGATAAATCTTCTACTGACATTCTTGCATAGATTCAAGATGAGTGGATAAAATTTTGCCTTCATAAGAATGGTAGAGTGTATACCAGGATGACTAAAGAAAATCTGTCAGAGAATGGAAAATACTCAGAATTCTGGATAAGTTTGAGACATAATAATATTATTTTTCCATTTTTCAATCCCATAGTTCAACTAGAGAACGTATGGAAAATCTTCTCTTTCGGTTCCCACACGAAAATGCAAATAATGAGTAAGCATGAATATTTTCGCCTTCAATATATACATGACTATATAACTTCCGAAATTCTAAATCAAATGAGTGAAGCTTTGGAAGTGAAAAAATCTCACCAAATCTTGGCATCTATTTGAAATGAATCTCTAATTGGATTTCATGTCCTCGAGGATTCTTGTTTGCCGAAATTGTTATTATCTATCGAACTATAAGTGAAAAAAGTAAGAATCTTCACATAGTATTTATCATGATGTTTACTCATGGGCCCTCTCTTATTCCCTCTTTATTTCACTTTTGCCCTGGAAGGCAATCAAAATGATCCTCTGAGTGCAAATAATGAGAAGATTGAATTGCAACAGATGGAGGAAAAGTGACATGGTATTAGGACTGTAATCATCGTTTGAAGCCTAAGACATTCGGAATCAGATCGATTTCTTCTCTCTACCCTCCTAGCATTTGGATTCTTTTACGTAAAAACGAAGAAAAAATAGAAAAAATCAATGAATCTAGGAGAAAATAGGAAATTTGGTTAGAGGTGATGATTCGGATTCCCTTCAAATTCGGTGTAAAGCCTTTTCATCACTTCTAGTGAGGAAGAAAATTGGAGCCTTCCGGGGAAGGTGTTGAGTGTCGAACATGTCAAGTTGATTTGAACAAAATAGTTCTATTTCAACAATGTTTACAGTCCACTATATTTCATTGCAATTTGTTGAACTACGAATGGATTCTCGCACAACATCGATTCCTTCACGAAATTTCAGTTTTGCTTGTTACTGACTAGAACAGTTTGATTGAATTTGTGAGTTTTCCGAATCTTTTGTGGAAAATAGACAGAGAGAATCGCTTGAATGAGTTTCACGATTGATGATGGCTACAGTAAATTGCAAAAACAATATTGGTCCTCCAAAAGCTGGCGATTAATCAATTGTCTAACGGTGTATTCAATTATATCGGCTCATTAACTCAAGAGTATTCGGATGATAGATGTTCTGAATCAAATTCTCTGGTGAATTTTGAATTCTTCTGATGACCGGATATTGGATCCTAAATATAGTTCAATCATGAAATGATTACCAGTCCAGACCATGATCTGATCCTGGAGGATCTTATGAACAGAAAGGCGAAGAAAAATTGTTTTCATTTCCTTCCAATTTCAGTTGAAACATCATTATCCTAATCCTTTTTTTCAAATTGAGCGTTATGAATTCGAGCATACAGCTGAAATAACTATGAATTTTTTATTGAATTTCCTGGACAAATCCGAGTCTAAAATTTGATTGCCATGAATTTGAATTGTTACAAGAGCAACAAATTTGAGCTCCATTCAATGACATGGTGAAAATTACTTACCGCTATATATACAATGGCTTCTTTAGACTGTGATGAAAGTTGATTCATTGAATCATTATCTGTTTCGATATTCGGTGATGAACGAGATTTTTCCTTGTTGGTTATTCGGGCAAGGTACCGACAAATCGGCAAATTCCTGAAACGAATGGGAGAATATTTGAAAAATCTGAATTTTTCTCTCTTGTCAGTTTTTGGGGAAATTTTAAAGCCAATGAGTAGGAAATTCAAGTCGGATTGTTCCCAAAGTAATTCAATCCACCAGAGACAGTAAGAACGAGTCTTTTCCCCCAAGATTTGAAATGTTCTTTTTTGAATGGAAAATTTCATGGGGATCGAAGTAGAATAAATGAGATCATGGATTCAGATTCGTGCACTGTTGAATTGTGATCGGATTTAAGAGAGAATAAAAGATATCAGTTGAGCGAAAAACAAGCTTCTCAATATATTAATACTCAATATAATGGATGAGTTTTTTGAAACCTATTACATCTAATCTGAGAAAGGGATAAAATTTACTGGTCAGGTGAATCTGAGTTCTCTACTTTACTCACATATTCTCACTTGTTGAAGTTTGACAATGCCTTGAGGCACAACTTTTATGGAAGAAAACTAGTGCATAAAGATCAATGTGAAATCTCACTCATATAAGAATGCGAATCTTTCCAATTGAGCTCACAAGATTTTTCTAGCGATTCTCGAGGCTTCTGACTTTAGATGTGATTGTCAAAATCAGAACATTGCTAAAAAGTCATGGGAAATGAATATAAGCTTGATGAATTCTAAGTAAAAGTTGCCTTTGAATAAGACATTTCGAAAATGGTTCCTTTTTTCACTTGACTATAACCGGCAAGCTATTGGAATTTCATGGACTAAAGAATCAGTAATTTTGACTAGAAGGTTCCCAAAGCTCTATAAAGCATTCATGCTTTGATAAAAATATTACTGGTAGTTTCATGAGGTCAAGACTGATTGGAAACTATGAGCACTCTACAGATTGTGGATGTTTGAGTTTGCTTTCTATCCAGGTCTTTTCAAAAAATTGATGAATAATTAAACATCTCGAGAGCATCATAGCAATTTTTAGCAAGAATGTGAATCCAAACATCTCTGATAGGGTTCATGGATTTGGACTCTTCGATTTCATGAAAAATTTTTGAATCTTGAGTCTTATTTACTCAGAATTTGAGAGCAGGAAAAAGTTCGATCAGCCAGCATTGGATTGATCTGCACTTATCAATCCAGGTATTAAGCTTGTTTTGCTCAGGAAACACATCCTATGGGCTTATATTTATGGATGGGTATTTTCACAGGTTCGTTTCTGGAATGTATGTTCAAAACATCAAAGATTTACACAAGCGTGCTCATAAATCATGCTCGAGTAAGTGTGATAAGCTGTTCTCAAGATAGAAAGTTGTTTATCTTCTGTTTTTCAAGTCAACATAAACTTCTGGATGTGTATCTTTCCATATCAGAATAAGAACATATATCGATTTGAGAATATCAAATTCAACCTATCGAAGGAATACATGTGAGGTATTATCAGGAGATCTTGTTCAGTGTCAAGCCGAGAACCGTGTCACTACAGTTACTCGTATTGGGAGAGCTTGTGAACGAATAATCAGATAGACACTGATAGACTGAAAGACTAGAAAAGCTATCTCTCAGAAGAAAAGGGTACAAGGAAAAATTTCTTGGGAATATAAAGTTGACTCAATTAATAACTTGCAAATTAATTAATTCTTCCACATTTTATGAGGATTTATCTATAAATTTTAATGAAAGTTTCCGGCAAGCATTGGAATACAGAAATATTAGAAACTCACTTGTAGTAAATACAGTCCAGTTTTGATGAATTGATCAAACAAATTTAAAATGGGTAGAACACTGACGAGGAAAATTGTGTAAAAAATAATTCACCACAATGACCGAAGTTGGATACATGGCATAAGATCATCAACTAACTTCAAGTGAGGCTAAGTTCTAATCTAACTCGAGAATATTTCCGCTCAACTGCGCTTGATCTAGCGCAGGTTCGACAATATGAGAACTAAGTTCATCCATAAGCTTATAGTCGCCCTCTTCAGAGAGTACGTTCTAAGTAAAGTTCTAAGCCTAAGAGTACTGATTGCTTTGTGCATTCTATTGAAATTCACTACTCATCGAGAGATATAAAACAAGGCTAGGAACGCTTAGACTTGGGAAAATTTTTAATTCTTCTAGGTGAGAGGTCAGATATGCTTACAGGTTAGATTTGTATGATTCCCAGGACCAGATAACATTCTTTTCATTCTTTACAAAGATAACAACACGAAGTTCAGATAGCTGAAAATAAGGTGCTATCGGATACTTTTTCAAGGAAAATAGATTGAAATACTGAGCACATTTATCATTCTCAATCTTGCACAAAAACGAGAATATAGATTTTCATTGAGATTCCAGAAGTCATTTGATCAATATTTATATATGTATACATTTATATATTTTCCTCTCAAATCCAAATAAAGCTTCTTAAAATTGATATAAGCAATTTTTTGAATAAATTCATCGAAAAAAATCAACAAAATTCGTGGCTGAGTGCAAATATGATGAAAGAGAAGAATAAAATAGAGAGAATACAGGTGGCTAGAGTATGAAAAATAGTGAAATAAGGAGAATCTAAATAGGGAGTTCAAATTTAACATCAACTGCTGCTGAACGAGCCAAACCGATGATTGCTGATAATTTTACTGCGATTTTAGCGGCTTCATCTAGGTCGTCACAAGCGAGTATTTTTAAACTCGATGAAGCAATGAGGGCTTTTGCATCATCTACTCGAGTGCCTTGTAAACGAACTACAATGGGAATCTTGAGAGCAAGAGTTTTAGCGGCGATAATGATACCTTCAGCGATTATGTCACATCGCATGATACCACCAAATATGTTAACAAGAATAGCTTGAACTTTGTCATCCGAGGATATAAGCCGGAAAGCTTCAGTAACTTGTTCTGCTGTTGCACCGCCACCAACATCAAGAAAATTAGCTGGATTTCCACCATGCAGCTTGATTATATCCATGGTGGCCATGGCTAAGCCAGCGCCATTGACTAAACAGCCAATATCACCATCCAGGGCAATATAATTGAGATTAAAATTGTTTGCTGTATGTTCTTTGGGATCAACTTGAGACCAATCTCGGAGGTCATGTAATTCTTGGTGTCTGAACGATGCATTATCATCAAATCGACACTTGGCATCAATACAATACACTTGACCAGAAGCATCTTCGATCATTGGATTAATTTCTAGCATAGACGCATCATACTTGACGAATACATTGTACAATTTTCCCATTATATCAGCAGCCTGTTTGGCAGTATCTGCATGGAAACCTAATTTTTTCACTACTCTATCCAACTGTGCCTGTTGAATGCCCTTGGAAATATCGATGGGTTCAGTAACAATAGCTTCAGGATTCTCTTTGGCAACATCTTCAATATTCATTCCACCTTGAGAGGAGGCTAAAATAACGGGACCCTGAAAGGAACGGATAACGATATAGTGAGTATAACATGAACATCATCATCTAAATTAGACCAAAGAAAACGTTTCTACATACTCCATAAGATCTTTCCAACATAATAGCGAAATAATATTCTCTTCGTGGATACAATCGTTCAGCAATCATCACTTTATTACAAGGCACTCCTTTTTCACCGGTTTGTTTGGTGATCAAATTTGAGCCGATCATTTTGGAAGATATATCTCGTACTTCATCCGGTGAGTAGACAATTTTAACACCACCCTTGAGACCAGAATCAAATGTACCCTTACCACGTCCACCGGCGAGCACTTGTGCTTTGACTACATAATCGGTAACACCATTTAAATCATTTTTGGCCACTTTCGATGCATCATCCGGTGAAGCGGCAACACCAAATCGCGGTACATTGACTTCATTTTCACGCAATAATGATAAGCCTACATACTCATGAACATTCAAATGACGTACAGATATCTTGTTGATCACATCACGAGATGCCGATGATGATGATCGACGTAACAAATGGCTCAACACACATTTCATTTGAATCATATCTATCTGATTACAAGTGGGCCAAACAAATCTAACAACCCAAAAACATCAAAACAATCAGTAGATTAATTTTTTTTCTCATCTATTATTCATCCCAAACACACACATACACAAAACTTGCAACTTTGTATATGCAAGAAGAAAAAAAAATAATATCAAAAGTCAAAACAAATTTTTTTCAATAACATTCATCAATATCAATATCAACAAACCCAGTAAGCAAGTGCTGCCACCACATTCTAATGGCTACAAAAAAGAATCCAAAAGATGTCAGCAGCTAAGATTGTCGCTGCAATCGCTTAGGTGTTTAATGTTTGTGTGTGTGTGAAGAAGATGAAGTTGAAAAAGAGATCGAAAAAAGATAGAATTGAGAGAGACTGGAAGAGAAGAGACTGTGTGTGAATGGATACATTGAATAATAGTACATCAATTTTAAATTCTTGTTCAGTTAAATTGTCATCCACACTAGTGTCCAATGAAACCAATGTGTATTATCATCAATGAACTCATCGTCTGATAGTAATAATATTATTAATAGTAGTAGTGGTGGTAGTAGTAATAATAGTGTAACTATGAATCTAGTTTCATCTGATGGTAATGCGATCGGTTCATCATCAGTCGACAATGGTGTTGGTGGACTACAGTCATCATCATCACAACAACAACAACAACAGCAGCTTTTATCTTCATGTAATTCAACGATTGTATCACCACAAATAGCAGCGATTAAATCGGAGGTCAATTCAGATAATTCAGTCACACTGTTAGCGTCACAATCAATACCTCAGCAACAACAACCACAACAATTACAACAACAGGTCACTTGTACTACGGACAATTCAGCTCTATTACCACCGCAGCAAACCCAACAACAACAACAACAGCAAGTCACATCTTTGGCTAATTCGTCAATTGTATCTCAGAATTCTTCTCAACCACAGCAAACACAGCAGCAACAACAACAACAACAACAACCAATACAGCAACAGCAAACACAAGCACCGGTAACAAATTTAGTTAATCAACAACAACAATCAGCTCCAATCTCACAAGCGACCAGCGCATCAGCGATTCAGCCCAATTTAGTTTATAATTCCACTAATGCTAACACTGTCAATCAGCCAAAAAGATTACATGTTAGTAATATTCCGTTTAGGTTTCGTGATCCGGATCTGAGACAGCTATTTGGGGTATGTATCAAATCTTATCTAATCTTGTTCAAATTCTCAATGGCGACCAATCGTCGAGAATAGTGTACAATAGCTTGCTCAGCTTTATCGAACTTGTCCGTGCTTTTGTTTCACTTACAAAGTATAGTTTCCCATGCATGAATCACCACTGATCCACTTACATCCCGTAAGACTGGATCATTGATATTTTGTCCAGTAATTATATGTGACTATTATCATTATGTGTGTGCGGATAATGTCTGAACTTTTTGGAATGATGATGGGATTGAAGAGGGGAGAGTGAGAGATGGGCTCATAGAGAAAAAGAAAGAGAAAGAGATGTGGAAGGAGTGAAAGAGATTCATGTCATGATAAAAATGGAGGTTTTTGATGAAAGAAAGTGGATGAGAAAATCGATACTCTGGCTTATTACTAATCTGAATCAGGAAGGAAGGAGGATTCTTATGAGGTTGTTAGGCGGAAAATCATTCACATTGATCGTATTATGCCTATATACTATTGGATGAGACTCACTCGACTAATATCTTTCTGAACTCATGGTGACGATGTGATCGAAACAAAGAGAACAGTAGACGAATTGCGGTGGTTAGTGTGTGGCATGATACAAAGAGAGACAGAGAAAAATAGTAGAAAAAAGAGAAAGAGTTGACTGAATAACTCTCATGAACTTTCTGTCGATTTCTTTTCGTATCATTACTTTTTGATCACTAATGTTCCCAGTGGAAAAAGAGAGAGAGACTAGAATTCGATCATCCTCATGATGCTTTTCAACCGCATTCGAATCGATAAAATTGTATATTAAAAAATTGTGTGTGTGTGTGTGATGACATGGGATGACCATGGCTAGATGCGTTATGTATGTTATTGCGTGATCTGGCAACGTTTTGGTTGGGAATATTCTTGGATTGGAGATGGAAAGAGAAAGAGAAAGAGAAAGAGAGAGTAAGCCAAAGAGGAAAAAGGAGAGAAGAGAAACGAGGGCAAAAGAAGAAACTTGCAAACCTTCTTGGCCAACTAAATCTAGTAAATAGCAAAAAGGAGCGTGAAAATCCATTATTCAACCTCGTTCTTTGGGAAAATTATCGCTGACGTTGACGAAGAAAGCAAATTAGCTGGAGGGGGCCTCTCAAGCTTTGGCTTCCTGATTCAGCAGAATAGATGAAAGCGAGAAGGTCGAATAGAAATCAGAAGGAAAAGATGTTTATCAACCAAAGGAATCCAATCTTTTTCCAATATCAGAAGGAAATTGTTGGATTGCAAGATGAAAACATCGTCATTCTATCCTCTCTTATACCTATCTATGGCACAATATTCCAAATTAAATAGCCACTGAGCTTTATAAGTAAATCGAAAACCAATAGAACTCTTCCACAGTATATATATACATAGATAAATTCGATCTCCCTACTCTTTCTTTCTTTAGTAACCATACTACTGATAGGATTTTCTTTTACACTCTCATTATATTGACTGGAACAGAAAGCTCATGTATTACTTCTACTGAATGATCTTTCCTCAATCACTATTTCATTTGGAATTAATGTTTTCCCTTTTATTCCCAGCAATTTGGTCCAATTTTAGACGTGGAAATAATTTTCAATGAAAGAGGATCCAAAGGTTTTGGTTTTGTTACTTTTGCTTCGGCCACTGATGCGGAAAAAGCTCGAGAACAGCTCAATGGAACTATAGTGGATGGACGTAAAATAGAGGTAAGTGACCATTCAGCCATTATTATTTCTCACTTTTATACACCTATCGCATCAGCTTGCATGCAATTGAGCTTTCTCTATCAAATCATCATTACTGTCCACATTATACTGTCTCCTTTCTGTCATCTTGCTCAAATTTGTTACACCATACGGATAGAACAAATGGGTATGCTTGAATGAAACCTTCCCCCTAATATTATATATATACACATATGGGATCCCGCTTTAGATCAGCTCAAGAATAGCTCCTATCTGATTAGAATAGAGAAGACGAAAAAAAAACAAGAACAGTGGAACAAGCAAAGAAAAATTTGCATGTATCGGCCATGAGATTGACCATGGTGTAATTCTAATTTATTCTTTTTTTTTGCTTTGTGATCTTGTTTTCACCAAGCAGCAAGAGAGCAAAAGAAAACAATCATTGCAACCATTACCCATTATTGTTATTGGTCTTATTATTAATCATATATTGTCTTGATTCTGTACCACGATTCCTTCGGACCTCCCACAACTCCTCTTCTCCTTCAACCCATATTTTCAACTCTATTTTCCCCCTCAAATGCGCCCGCTTTTCAGGTTAATAATGCCACTGCTCGCGTCCAAACAAACAAGAAGCCAATATCGGTCGGTGTCGGTGTCGGTGCAGCTCTGGCCGCAGCGGCCGCTGCTGTAATGCCAAAGGGTAAGCATGATTTTTGTTGTTTGAATTGCATTTTTCCTCACTTTTATTCATGTTGTTGTCCGCGTATATCAAGTATGCATCATCATAACCATGTACTATACATATATATATTTATTATTTGCCCAATTATGTGGCCAGTAGAACAAAGAGGAATGAACAATTGCAGTTTTCAACTTTATCCTTGCAAAAATATATATGCATGGTAAATTGAAGTAATTCCTTACCGTCTTACCCAATTTTCTATCTTATTTGCTAAGCTATTAGTTTCAAAATGAAGTGGTAGTAGTATACTTTGTTAGAAACTTGAGAATGAAGAAGATGTGAAGAACAAAAAGTAGTAGTGATGTGAAGAACAAGAAGAAGTCTTCTTAGATGAATGATATTCATAGAAATAGCTTTTGAAAGAGCGAAGCGTCTTTTCACAATGCACACACACACATATATATATACATGTACATGTACATGTATATACCACACTACTCAACTAGCTGAAATGCTCCTAAGACGATAAAATCTTCTTAATACTATTATTTCAAGCTAATATTACTAGGCTGCTCATTACTGGCTTGCACACATCTTTCTGTCTCTTCCCTGGTCAAAAATGTTTGCATTATTCATGAGAAATACTTCAAACAGATTAGGAGATTTTTCGATAAAAGAGAGTTATTTTTCTACATCTATTTGTTAATTTCAAGAACATACTTGTTCACCAGGCTCAAGAGTGATCAATAAGCCTCAAATTTGGCCAAATTCAGTAGCAACAGCAAAAGATAAAGTGGTAAAGAGAGAGAAAGAAACGAAAAGAATGAATGAAGAACGAAATGGTCCCTCAAAAACAGTTATTCGCATTATTCGAGAAAGGAATAGGAGAAAGCAAAGAGTGCAGAAGAGAGAAGAGGGTGACACAGTGAATATAAATAGAAGACTCGTGGAAAAGAGGGTGAAAGGCCCTGCTAAGATGTTACCAAGAAGAGCATGTTCTTGGTCCTCCTATTCGCCTTGTGCACTCGATCCATTCTCTTTCTTTTTCTCTCTCTCTCCCTCTCCTCTCTTTGCCATATTGCTCCTATCAATGTGGCCATGGTCTTGGTCCGTCTAGGAGCAAGGTTTTCCTATGAATAGAAAGAGAGACACTCATCTCTTGTTGTCAAACGCCTTCGTAAAAAGTGGACAAGTCGATGGAAGAGGAAATTGAATAGAGTAGAAAAGGGTTAAAATATATACACATACACATACAGGAGGTATAGGGAATAGGGAAGGCTTATTCTTTAATATTTGCTCCACATAGCAACCATTCGAAGGAGGAAGAAGTGAAAAAAATTCTTCCTTCTTAGTTTCTTCTTCGCTTTCTGGCACTATTTTCACACATCCACGCAATGTATCCTTAAGCTTATGTCAGTGCTCTCTTTCTCTCTAACTCTATTTTCTCACGTACCGTTAGACAACCCTTTCTTTACCCCCATTTTTTTGCCGCTAGGTCATGGTCTGGTAGGGTTAAATAGCAAACATTGGCTGAACCGGGGGAGAAAGGAAGAGATTGCAAGTTTGAGTAAGGGCGGATGTAGGCGCATTGATCTGTGTGTATTGAAGATTTCTTGCCCTTGAATTCGTTACAGTGAATCGCGAGAATCGATGGAAAAACTTATCCGTTGAAGAAAAAAAAAGTGTACTTTATTTAAGTTAGCTAGCTGGAGAATAGGTCGATTCCGTAGGGCTTTCAATGTAAGCATTTCGTAGAATATATATTCCGGAAGGCTTCCTCTGGTCTTTCATTGAGTTTTCAAAGGGCTAAATAGGTAGCATCAAAGGATGATGAGAGAAAAAACTTGTTTCTTTTTCCGGTACTATTTTTTGATCATATTTTGTTAGGTTATCTCGTTTCTTCCGTTCATTTTGAGTCTTTCTTCTCACCATCATGACCGTCTTCTACTACTACCACTACTACTGTTAGTCTACTTCTTCACCATCATTTTGCTCTCCTCTTTGTTCACCAGGGCTGAGAAATGTTTAGCCATACACCCTCTTCTGCTAGCCATTCGAAATTATCGACGAAACTCCCTTGAATATATCATATATGTATTTACATATATACATATCGAATCATACATATATATTTATTTATTTTCTAAGCATCGACTCTGTTATCATAATGATTGTATGATGAATGTTTGATGATATGAGAATTGGAAAACGGTTCTTTTATTCAATACTTGTATTATTTTTCTGACCATTTTCCATTTTCTCATACCTCATCTCTTTCTTTCTTTCTCTCTCTCTTTCTTTCTTCCTCTTACTCTCTGTCTTATTCTCCATTTTATCGCTACAACCAACGAAAATGCCAAAACAATTGCAACATTTTTCTTTTCATTTTCTTTCTTGCCTGGCCGTGCGTTTATTCGCCCACCAATGTCTGCTGCCTCTATGAACTATACTCGATGATATACTCGACCTATGAACCGTTGCTCTACTGCTACCACTTGAACTGATGATGATGAAACTTGACTGATGAACATGAATCATGACTGACTGACTCTCTGTGGCTCGTGATATTTCTTAACCCGTGTACCCGAAAAAAAAAATCAAAAAAAAACATTGAACACACACAAAATTGATACACGTACACGCACACACACAAATTGATACACACCAACCCGTAGTGGCAGCCCTACGTGGTGTAGGAGTAGTGCCCAGAGGTGCAAGTGCCCGAGGGGCGGCAAACAGAGGGGCCGCTGGCACGTTGGCTGCGGCGGCCTTTGCAAGACACCCATCTCCACTAACAGCTACCGCTGCCACCCTGCATGGTTATGCCACAACCCCGTAAGTTTTCTTTTTCAGATGAATTCTACATTCTTCTAATTCGATATCTTACATATCAAACACACTATACACACATACACAAGCTCATGCCTTCTTTCATTTCCACTCGATTTCACCATCTTATTACTCTATTTCCACTGTTAATGTCCATCTTTGGAACACTGTTGTTGCACCTTTGATTGATTGGAATATATTCCCCTCAATTGTCAGCGTCTTGTCATGCTTTTCTTTTTTTTTATCGATGTGGAATGAACTATTATTTCACACAGATTATCTCATTTTATCTCACAAATTTTCTTCTCATTTTATTGTATATGTATTCTCATAGCTCTTACAGTCTACCACCATCGTTACGTGATGCCTTGTATCAAGATCCATTCTTAACGTATGCTGCTGCGGCTGCTAATTCTGAACGATTTCAATTGCCACCAGCGAATGCCGCATATGCGGCCAATGCCGCACTGACAGCTGCCGCTGTCAGTCGAAGCTATGCTGCCGCAGCGGCAGCGGCAGCAGCCAACCCACAGACTGTACCAGGATATGCCACCGTGGCTGGGTGAGTAGAACTTTTTCTCAACATTCTCTTTTTCTCCTCAAATTGAGCACCGAAAATAGGATATACAGTAAACTCATTGCTTAGTGCCTCATAATTCATTAATTCATCTTCTTCTTCTCTCAATGCAACGAAATACTTGATGTTGTGCACAAAAATTTTTGTCCACATGAGTTTTTCTTCTCTCTACTCTTGCAAACTTTGTTATTTTTCGATGCACCAAAATAATTAGCACTCACAGGCCTCTTCCACACATCTCCAGTTGTAACTTATTTTTGTACGTGTTTGTCTATTTCACTTTCTTCATCTCTTCATCTATTTTTTCTCCAGTTTTTTCTTCTCACTTAAGCTTTCCTGTTCATCTTTTTATGTCCCTATTCACTTCACACCATTTGCTCTGTATGTGTATGTGTATGTGTGAGTGACTGTGAGTGTATGTGTCGCTTATGATGAGAATGGAAGCTTTTTAGCTAGAGACAAACCAAGACCAGAGTAATGAATACCAAAGGAAAGAGAGCCATTTTTAGCATGTCTCGTAGCCATCTAATTGACAATTCGCCTTCCTCTTCCAGAGAATATCTCCCATAGATAATTGATGGCATTCTAAATTGCTCTGAACTCTCTCGTAATAAGATATCATATAGTTGTAGGTGAGCGAACATGGTCCAAGGTTTCTCGCCATCTTCTTCCATCATGCTGTCTTTCAACTATGGTATGTCTCTGGATGAAAATGAAATCATTCCAGATGAACAAGGCGTGATGGATAACACTAGTGGCGAATAGTCATCGGTTTTATTTATGGATGATCTTCACTACTCTGATGGCTGAAATGATCTCTCTCTTTTTCTCTTCGTTCTCTCTATTCCAATGCTATCTCACCACCTCCCACATCACTCCACCCACTTTCATGATAGTCAGATTCAGTAAGCTCAATCATTTGTCTAGCATGTTTCAACATGTTTTTCCAATTCCCAACCTTTCACGCTATGTTAGCCTAAATATAATCATTGCTTATTTTTTTAAGCAATGAAAGTTGTTGATTAGTAGTGATTTTGATATCTACTTTACCAATCTAACTCTTTGGATCCATGTAAATGAGTTATTTTCGTCTACTGCTAGCAAACTCATTTTCATCTGTATGTGTTATCCTTATGGTCCTTTTTTTTCTTAACTAATTTCTTTTCAAACATCAAACAAGAAAAAATGAGGATGAATCAAAATTCGAAACTCATCCAAGAAGCTCTCACACATAAATTTACTTTCAGTTCTCATAGGAAGAGAAAGAAAGAGTAATGTTTACAGCATATTTCAATTCTGTCTTGGATCCATCTTACTTTTTTCCCATTACCATCACCATCATCATCTGAGACCTCATTGATGTTACTCTTTTACTCATCTCAATCACGTTCTTACATACACTCCAAAATATGAACACAGTTTCTTTTCATTCAGTGCCTTGGCGACGTGTTTCCAAAAAATTTTTTCCATTACAACTGAGATTTTTCTACATTTTTCATGGCATTCCTCTCCCGAGACATGTGAAGATTCTATCGCTAGTGCCTCTGATCCATTTACTTGAATACACCATTATGTCTACATTGGTGTGAGGATGAATATGGAAATCTCATGTGTTGCATTTTGCGAATGAAATTTTTCTCCTCTTAAAGATTAGAGGAATACTTGTAAGCAACTTATTCACCCAAATATGGTACCTTTATCATCAAATATGTTTGGAGTTGAAGATTTTTCAGGGAAAAGTTTCTGGGTATCTTTTCTTCTGTCTTCCCCATTGAGCTCATAAATTTAGATAAATCGAATGTGAAACATTCGATCCAAGCTCTACTGCATCTCTCTCTCTCTCTCTCTCTCTCTCTCTCTCTCTCTCTCTCTCTCTCTCTCTCTCTCTCTCTCTCTCTCTTTCTTTCTTTCTTTCTTTCTCTCTCTTTGGTAAGCAACAAACCTACATGCATATCAAACTTTGAAGGCTTTGATGCAATCCATTGTTGTGAGTTCAAATTTCGAATGTTATATAAAAGGAACACTAGTAACATGTTCAATTGAATGCCCTGTTAGTATGGCTAGATATTTATAACGTTATATGTCAGGCTTCTATTCACTTTGGTTTCCGAGTGAGCTGTTTGACCTCTTGATTTTTTTTTCTTCTACTCTGTAATCCTTATAAATGCCTGCTTTGTTGCCTGTGTTAACTAGAATTTATCGTCAAATTCGAGCATCATTTTTTACATCAACTTTATTGGCATTGTTTTGCCTCTCAACGGCAAGAGGAAAAAAAATCACCCGAAAAAGTGGCAAAAATCGATAAATGAAATAGAAAAGGTTACTCAATACTTCATTTTCGATCTGTTTCATTTTGCGTCGCACTTATTTTCTTTTTTTCTTCCTTTTCCCCTCCTCGATATGACTTCTGCTGAGTGGAAAGACAGCCATTCCAGGAGGAACTTCCCATCGTATTCAATATCGATTCCGAAGAATTGTTTTCCCTATTCTGTGAAAAACATTTATCGAATGTACTCTTGATTATTTTCACCCTATTTTCGGGCAGCTCAACTTCCACCACTTATGTCATCCAATATCATTATCATCTGATACATTTCTTCTCTTTTCTTCAGATTTGGCCGTGAATATGCCGAACCATATCTTGGACATAGCATTGGACCTGTGACTGGTTATGGGGTAAGCAAGGATGAAACAATACAGCGATAGCAAAACATGATATTCTGATTATTATTGTTTCATTCATTTCTCCCTCCCCAATATTTGCCCTCCTTTTCCCGATAAAATCATCCTTGGATATTCTTTTGTCCTCTCCAACACACTTGCATATTTGATCAAACTCTGCATAGTCATGCTAATTATACTAGAGCTAACCATGAGGCATTCTTCCTGATATCCTGCTGTTTAATTTTTCCTCCCTCCCTACTTTCCAATGCATAGCCTTGCACTTTTTTCTTTACTTGATCATTTGTTTTGATTTATCATTTAATGCCACTTTTCTTCTCTCTATCCATTATTTTCCACAACAGGCCACCGTTTATCGTAATGCATACAATCGATTCACTCCTTATTGATGAAAAACAGTTTAAACTGAGGATGGTTAAGAGATTGGAAGTATTAGAAACGAAGAATTAATTCATAAAAGACATTTTCGTTCGATAGTTGAAGGAGAAAAATTCTGATTCTAATTAGACACATTACTACTACTACAACTACCTATTACTACGATGCCCCTTTGATAACGTAGATGATTGCTCTACTTTAACCTCCATGATCTTGACTAATGGACAGCAACTATTCTATCAAGAACTGAAATCACGTAATAATTAGAATCTCATCGAAATCAATCTCTCTTCTGAAACAAAGACCGGAAAGAGTCAAGCGCCAAAGATCATTGTCATTCATCATCGCTCACCAAGACTGGTCATAATCGTCGTCATAATCATCGATCTACTTCCTTTTTTGGTTTTCTCCCTCTTCAAATCTCATCATAGCTATATCGACTGACAATCTCTCACGATCCCAGCTCATTTCTATCCTTTCATCCCTTTCCTCTCTTTCAAACCCACATAACGGAGAAATCGACGAATCACCGGAATCCTGGAAATGTATTCCTGTCTTCCATCTTGTCATTCATCTATTTATTGACCATAGTTCGAATGAATCATATTCAGTGAGTACACACACTCGAACATCCTTCATCAATTGCCCATCAACTCATTTATTGTAACATTGTTTGCGCACTTTGCCTACGTCTTCGCTCCTTTCATCTTGTCTCCCTTCTAATTTGAATATTCATAGCATTGTCATACATCTCATATAATTTCTCATCATTCATGAATCAATGGCAACTATCTGGTCAACACTTTTCTCTCTTTCTCTCTATCTTTATCTTTCTCCTCTTTCATCGACCGCTCTCATCATCTTTCCTATTTCGTGGACAGCTCTATTCTTTCAATGTTTTTTGTTTTAAATCTCTCTTTCTTTCTGATCCTCCTCAAAGACTCATCAAATGAAAGAAGATTATTGTGAAGATGATCAAGGATTTTACTTACCTTATCATCACCAATCTTCTGATACAATTTTGATTATATCAATTGAAATTGAAACTACCAGAAACGGACTTAAAAATTGAGGATAGAATCTCAGTTTATTCTCTGATCAGATCTTCTCAACAATTAGTTGTAATACTCATTGAATAAGACTCGTAAACCTATTCTCAGGTTTGATGACCCCACTCAAAGATGTAAAGAGTCTCATTCCTCCCTTTTATCTGAATAATTATACCATGTTCGATCCACTCTCTTCTCCATTATGAGAATCTCATTTTCTTAATCTGTTCAGTCGAATCTTTCTTTGATTCTAAAGATGTCCATGAACAGCATTGAAGAGAAAACCTTTTGCAAGAATGAATTTTTTTCTCCCCCCAGTTTTATCATCAAAAATTGATATTGTGTAGCAGAATCGAATGATTCGCCGATTGATTCGGTAAAATAAATTTGGTTTGAATTCGAAATCCAATCTATTGGACAACAATCCCTCTCTACCTCATCCATTTCTGAATAGCATGAAGAGAAAAAAGTTTTCTATCACTCAGACTGGATGCTGTGTACAATATCATAATTCTTGTTCTTAGCATGTGTAAAGCCCAAAAGAGCTGCCTGATGGCGATGAACAGTGATTTTTAAACTTAATTATAATAAACTCTTGTTCGTGCAAAAAAAACCAACTTTTAATGATTCCCTTCATTCGTGATGATCCATTTTTATCACTCAGATTCATTTCACTCATCTTTTTATCCCTCTCGGATCCCATTTACACCTATTTGATGCCTACCAAAAATTAGTAGTAGTAGTAGTAGAAGCAGTAGAGAGATAGGAGCAAATTTTACTCACCTACATTTGTGCTCACAATTGCCTCTTTATCATGAGAATTCTGAGAATCGAATTCGAGAATGTTAAACGAAGAGTTTAGGTGATCAATTCTAGTACTATAAAGTAGTTGGCAGAGAGTGAGGAGCTGAAAGGGAAAAGAAAAAGCATCTCTCATGAAGCTCTTCACAGCAATCACAATTTTCTCTCTCTCTTTTTCGGTTATCATCGATCATAAGTGAATATTCACCCATGAATATGAGGCATAAGTGTCTCTGTCAAATTTGAAATAACCAAAAAGCATACAGACAATAGCTCATCATTGAGAAGAAGAAAATAAACTTTTATGGATGAAGAGGAATTTCATTTCATTTATACTTTTCCACTATTTCCCATGAGAATCAGATCAATGTGAGTATCAACACATCCATCACTTCCATTATTCAGATTATGAGCCACCACTATTGAAAGTTATCCTTTTTCCACTGTCTTCCACAATCACGTTGGGTGATCTTTTTCTTTCTTTCTTTCTCTCTCTCTCTCTCTCTCTCTCTCTCTCTCTCTCTCTCTCTCTCTCTCTCTCTCTCTCTCTCTCTTTTGCATCTCCTTTAGTCCTGATGTACACAGAGAATCATCATCTTTTTTGCCTCATCCATGTGCCACGAGAAACATTTAACGGTTGGGCAGACTAATGATGGTAAGATGAGAAGAAATAGAATAGTTGGCCAGCAATCAACGCCAGCAACATGAGTATATACAACATTTGAACTCATTTCTTTCGCCAATGATTTTTCGCCAAAAACTTTATAGACCATGTGATTTTGTCACCATACTTGTCCCAGTGTATTTGAAGTTGCACTAATTCGTTTTTACTTTAACTTGGCTTACTTATTGTGGCAACAACCGAGATATTCCGTTTTCTCAGTGAAGCGAAAAAGTGTGAACTCAAAGATTCGACTGTGAAATGGATATTTTTCATGAGCCTGATTTAAAGAGAATGAAAGAAAGAGAGACAGAGAGAGGAGAGAAAAAATAAATCACTAAGATCAGCCATAGATATGGCTACAGAGAAGATATAGCTAAAACACTCTCATCCAAAGTGAGTTGAATTCGATTTTACCGATTCTCTCTGTTTTCCCTCTCTCTCTATTCCCTTCCATCTGAATCACTCTTCGAACTTAAGCTTCTCGGTGGATGATTTTTGAAGGATACCAAATGTAGTGAGTAAACTGAAGATGGGGAAAAGTGAGAGAGAAATAGAAAGATGCTGGAAGAGAAATTTGTTCGTAAACTGTTACAGCGATTTACTTTTCTCCTAGAGAATTCAGCTTCCAGTACACTGGAAATATAGGCAAAAGGGCTCTGTTCACTTTAATCTTTTTCTATCTGCTTTTCTTTTAACTCAATGTTCTCTCTCTCTCTCTCTCTCTCTCTCTCTCTCTCTCTCAATACGTGGCTAGAGCTCAGGCATCCATGAGAAAGACCAAAGATCAATCTAAATCAACCCTTGCTTACTTTGAGTGTTTCTCAATAGTAATTCGTTACTTCCACTTGTTTATTGTGTGTATCTGGGATTCAATGAACTTCTTTTTCCTCTGTATCTCTCCTCATGCTGAATATATATATACACAAACATACAAATCAAAATATCTCCTACCACTATTCGTAGACTTGTAAAACTTATCAATTTAATCAGCCTATGAATCCTCCACTATTCTCTTATTCCAACCGCATCTTATTCCCATCTTCTTTCCTTATCCAACCTCCCTTGTTATTGTTCTCTCTTTCTTCTCTCTTTTCTCTTTCTTCCGGCTCTTGGCTTTGATCACAATTCCAAGCCATTCGATTTCAGTTCGCTTCTTGCTCAGCAAAAGTAACATTTTCGCCAGACTTTACTTCTTCTTCTCCTTCTTTTCCTTTCTCCATCTTCTCCTCCTCCTTCTTCGCCTCCTCTTCCAGCATCTCTAACTTTTCTCTGTCTCTCTCTCTCTCTCTCTCTCTCTCTCTCCTTCTCTTTCTCTTCGAATATCCAGGCACATACACACACACATATAAACATTCGATCGATATCATTACAACTCATCTTTGCCCATGTAATGGCTCTTCTCAACTCTACTAGGAGCCCTTCACTGCAGGGTCCACTCTGATGAATGATTGATAAAATCATTCAAGATCACTTCTAGTGAATCACTACTATACATATAATAATGTGGGAAGAGAAGAGAAGTTTTGCAATTTCTTACAATCTAATAGTATCATGATTATTTTCTTTCGGGTTTTCAATCATCTGGCTAAAATCTTATGTTGTGTGTTTGAGTTGAAGAGTGGAGGAAAATAAAATTGATGCTACTAAATTTTGAAGTATAAATGTGATAAGTCTGATATTATTTCTTGTATATGTACAGAGAAAGCGTCAAATTTCAGAGAGAAAAGAAGAAACACAAAACAGAAACCTTTCCGGTTCTATTAGATCATAGTTTGCCCAGCTCTAGAGAATCGTGATCAAATGGCTCAATTAAATTGTGTTTGTGTGTGTTCGTGTGCCCAATGTTTCCTGAGCTTGAAAGTCAGCGTATTCAGGCAAAGAAGAATAAGAAATGAACTATATGTATTATGGAGGGATGTTGAGCATTGCATACAGCATCCGCATCTTCTTTTCCTCTCTTATTCGCTTACCTTCGTCACAAATCGCTATCACATAGTTTAGTTTGTCCAAATTTCTTTTCTACTCTAATTTCTCTTTTGACTATGTACATGTAGGTTGTATGGACCCCTTTGGACAACTAGATACCTCACAATGTTCACGTTATTTATATACTTACTCTGAATCGTAATCACTCTCGAGGCAATCAAGGCAAACAATTTATCTTGCTTAGTTTTGTGTGTTTCTCTCTCTCTCTCTCTCTCTTTCTCTCTTTCTTTCTTCTTTTTTCATCATCCTGTGATGTTCACCGTTGCTTGCTTGTTCTCTTTATTTTCTCTGTATTTAATATGCTTGCTTGCCCTAACTCAACCTCAATGTGATGCGATGTCATCCTATCATCTTTCCTCTTCCTCTTCCTTCCTTCTCTCTCTCTCTCTCTCTCTCTCTCTTCCTCTCTTTACATTCCTTACCAGGTCATTCTGTTAAACATTCGCTTTTCAGCTTGATTTTGAATAAAGGATCCATTAGAGATTGCCTGCCAGTTGCGTCACTTGAGATGTTTACGAGACGTGATCTATCAGATAGCTTCATCATGATTCAAATACAGAAATCAGAGATGAAGAAGAACGAGTATGAAATGAGTCTCTCATGATGGATAGCTCTTCTGGAGCAATATGAAGAGTCTAGTGGAAATTTTGATGCTTCGCAATTAATGTATGTGTCCACATTTTTGTGTGTATATATGACATTTGAATAATTTTCTTTATTCTTTTTGAAAATCCAGAAAATAGAGAATTAGACAAATAACAAACTCAAACCCTTTCTGGTGACATATTTTGGAATGCTAATTGGTTTTATTTGCCTATTGAATAGCATCAAAATAAAGTACATTCAAATCGATTTCCCACTGAATGAATGGAATGGTGGTAGATATATATCTTTTCTCTGGGTATGATGGTGTATCAAAATTACAGATCCAATTTGTTGGATCTGTTTGTGTCTGATAGAGAAAGACCACTATTTCAGTTATACACTGTAGAAAGCAATCGAATGAAGAAAAAAAGTAAATGAAGAGAACTGTTTGTAAGCTTGTACTTGTACGTACATGATGTCTGATGGAATTTATCTCTGTTCCTTCTTCTCTTCCTTTCTATGTGTGTGTTCGATTTGCTTCTCTTTCCAATTCCAATTTTCTGATAGGCACTCATGCATTATTTGCTAGCTTTATTTCTTACCACTAGAATCGAATTGCCTCTTCTCTGTTCACCTTTACCATGATATTCTGTCTTTACCTTTATCTTTGTCATCCTACTTTTCTGTCTCTCTCTTTCTCTTACTTTTCCTATGTTCTCATTTATCCTTCTCTCTTCCATCATTCACCTTTTGTGAACAGTTCATCATGCATCTGAAAGCTCAAAAGCTCACTTGAAAATTCAAATCATCACAGCAATGATGGTTTCAAGACTATATATACATATAAAAATATACAAGAGCCACTCTCATGCATATAGAGGCAAAAAGGAAGATCATGAAGAGAGATGAGTTTCAACAACATATTTTTCCAGTGTGCATGCCTATTTTGCCCTATTTTTGACGGTGGTTTCACTATCAATTGGATAGGAAAAATTTTTCAATCTAATTTACCCTGCAGAGGATCGATGATTGTGAAAATTTATCCCATCCATGGAACATTCCAATATTTCATCTTCATCCTACTGCTGTGATTCGAATAACTTTTCTAACTGTAAAAAGGTGTACTTTTTCACTCGAAACTTTTCTCACTAAATTTTTACAGCTTTACCCCTGGAATCTTGGGCTTATTTGATTTTTTTTTCTCGAGAATTTCACTTTCTAGGCAAATGTAATCAGATTGAATGAACATTTTTTCCCACTTTTTGATCGATTTAAGGTAGGAATCTTTTTTCTTCACACGAATTTCTCTCTCTCTCTCTCTCACTTCACAGTATTGAGCTTAATACCAATATGTTGGATGACAAAAATTGAAGAGAGAAAGAATGATTTCCATCCAGGCATGGAGGCCTTCAGGTTCATTTCTTTTGATAATGGAAAAATTTCATCCATATTTCACCTTATTTTTCCAGTGAATAAAGAAAATCTAACAAGTGAGATGCATTCTATTATAAGCTTACATGGTAACAAATAATCTTGCACTTCAAGGCATGTTGATATATACATGGTATATTGAGAAGTTACTGTAAAAATTTTCTTCTTGCATATTGACACTCGCTTTCCTGAATGGAAAAATGCATTTTCTCCTCTCTTCTCTCTCAAATAATCCACTCTATCTATTATCTCCAACCTTTTGTATTCCTTTCAGTAACTCTTTAACTGGGTGGACATCTGTCATGCAATGGAAACAAGCCAGCAATGAGCTCATTTTCGTTCACAAACTTATGATCAATCTAGTGATTGTAACAATATTAACACCATTATTTTGGTTGGTAGAGAGAGAGAGAGAGAGAAACAGAAAAATGTACAATAATTATAATTAAAATATCATTCATTTGAAATAAATATCTCGTAAGCTATGAAAGCTCACGATTCCTTTTTAGTTAATGGATCAATGTCCATTCTGAGGGGGTGTAAAAAGGAAAAGAGAGACAGTGAGAATATTTGGAATCCAAATTCCATTAGAATGACACTGGGCAACACTCTACCACTTAGGGAAAATAATCAGAATCAATCATTGTGTAGAATTAATTTGTCTCACTAATATTCAGATAATTTTTCTACCCAGTTTCTGCTTATTAAGATCTGCCTTGCAATCCATTTTAATGGTCTTCCATCTTTTGTCCTTCCGTCCTAATTTCACGCCTTGGTCCATCTTTTCCAAATTTTCTCTTTCCATCTTCCTCATTCTCTTCATAGACATACTCTTTTCATAGAGAGAATACCAGATAGTGATTGTAACTCAATAAATTGTCCAATCTATTCCATTCACTTTCATCCATTTACTTTCACGAATTGTATCAATCAAATTGGATTCCCTTAGCATCGAAACAATCCTTATGGAGCTGTGAATGTTCTATCGTTATTCATACAGAACGATAAGTAATACAATTTTGGCCTCGTTATCATCGCTTCGAATAGTAGGCAATAATCGTCATCTTTCGAATTCTTATGTTGAACAGAATTTCATGAATTTTTATCTTACATACTTCACTGGTTGGAAGGAAAAAGGAATTTTTCACTCACAAGCTTTGTAACTTTCAACAATAATGTCCAAAGAAATGTCATCATGAAAAGTGTTCACTTTTTTTGCTCTGTTCAAAATCTTGTCTACATCATGTTTGTATTCTTTTCGACTTCCCCTTATTCTCCTCCCTCGTGATCTTGGAACACAATTCATACACGCTTCTCCTTTTTTCCATCAATACTAAGGAATCTTTTCATTCTCCATCTTTTCTTTCCTCATCTTCGACACTCGGTGAAAGAACATAGAAGAAGAAAGAGAAATAGGAAGACTTAACATGTATGTGTGTTTGAAGAGGGAAGCAGGTTTACTTGTCATCATCATTTTCATCGCTATTCCTAGTGAAAGTTCCCGCCCTTTCACAGCATCTCTCTCTCTCTCCTCATCCTTCTCCTTGGTGACTTCAACTATTGACTGATACAATATTCAGTGGTGAATATTTTTTTTCAACAATGAGTGCAAGCTTGCCCTGTTGATCGATGTGCACAACACTCATAATAATCTCAATTTTTTATCCATCAGAATAAACCATTCAACGAGACACCAATAAAATATGAGATTCCCTTTTCTCTCTCTCTCTGTCTCTTTCTCTTTCTCTTTCCACTCTTCTACCATTACTTTTCTACCTACATTTCATCATTTACCCCACCGCATCAATATTTTCTGGATCATCTCTCTCTCTTCTCTCTGCTGTCTTGTTTTCACAGACTTAGCGCTTGATGAGACTAGCCGAGGGAAAAGAGACAATCTGTCACACTAGCACTAAGTCACTGATCTTGATATATATATGATGCCTATCTCCAAAACACTCCTCTCCATATTATCTGTTTGGGTTTGAGGAATGGAAGAGAGAGAGAGAGAGAGAGAGAGAGAGAGAGAGAGAGAGAGAGAGAGAAGAAAACTCAATGAGGTAAGACTTACCTCTCAAAACAAGTGAATCGTTAAGAACAGGTCTTCGAGACCTGTTTGGATGTTTTCTTGGATTCAAAGAAAGTGAACATCAATTTGATAATACAGTCTTCTTCTTCTTCTTCTCTTCAACAAGTGTAGAAAAATAGTTGAGAGAGAGGAAGGTTGATTAGACTTGAGCACACTTAATTTTTTGACAGTAACAATATCAACCGTTTTCTCTTTCTCTCTCTCTCTCTCTCTCTTTGTAACTATTTATTCAGGTGACAAATAATCGTATCAAACAAGTAATCGTCTCTGAAGTGTAGCCTTAAGTTCACTGAGAATGATATTAAAAATTAATTTTCGTTACTTTTGTTACCATTCACTTGTGTTACTTGCCATCGGTATCAGTAGTATCAAGCTCACTGGAGCAAATTCTGATCCAACGGTGACCATTAAATGGGGTAAGATTAAGGGTACCATCAATCAGGCGGAAAACAAAGATATAGCAGTTTTTCGTGGTATTCCATACGCAAAGCCACCGGTTGGTGAATTACGATTCCAAAAACCACGTCCAGTGGAAGGCAAGTATGATGGAGGCGAAGTTTTTGATGCCACCAAGGTACCGGTATCATGTCACACCACCCAATTAGGCTTGACGAAAGGTTTGAAAGGTTTTGATGTGGTCGAAGGTGAAGATTGTTTAACCTTAGACATATGGACACCAGCGGACACTCTCAAAAGTGATTCACTCAAGCCTGTACTGATATTCATTCATGGTGGTGCTTTTCTGGTGGATGCAATGCGAATGGGTGATCATACCGGACTGTATCTATCTGCTCGAGGTGATATTGTTACGGTGATCATTCGATATCGTCTTGGCGTGATGGGCTGTCTGTTCAATGATCAAGAGGATATGCCAGGCAATTTACCGCTCGAAGATCAAGCATTGTCAATCGAATGGATCCGTGATAATATCAAATATTTCGGTGGAGATCCTGAATCGATCACATTGTCGGGACTGAGTGCTGGCTCAATATCAACAGCCATTCACTATCTTCAGCCTGGAGCAAATTCACTTTTCAAACAAGTTATACTACAGAGTGGTGCTGTAACCACTGAGCTGGAAGAGAGTGTTGAGCAATCGTTGGAACGAACAAAAATTATTTCCACCAAGCTAGGATGCTGGGCTAATGATCAAATGAACAAGGAATGTTTAAGAAAATTAGATTTTAAATCACTACATGATGCATACGTGAAGAGTAGTTCATTGATGGGTCTCAAAACTGCTCTGCCACTATGCTTGGTTAGCAAAGGTACTCTGTCCCAAAGTGGTGCCGATAAACTTCTTATTTCGGGACAGATTCCCCAAAATATTCCCGTTTTGATTACATCGATGGAAGATGAGGGAAGCATCATAATGGGTATGTTCAATATGGATCAGAAGAAAACTCTTCGAGATGTTACCGCTGATCTGACTGAAGTGCTTGCACCCGGTATCAAGGAGGATGAAATTAAGGATATACAGTCAACGTATTTCGATGGAATAACAGGAAATGAAAAATTTGAGAATATGAAAGCTTTCGTACGAATGCTGGGTGATCGATATTTTCGGTGTCCAAGTATTTGGTTTGCAGAGAAGGTTGCTGAACATAATACAGTTTATACGGCACAATTTACCCGAATTGGTGATGAAATAGCTAAGAGAAAGCCAAAGTTTTTATTTGATACTACTTTTGGACCAAAGCATGCTGCTGATGCTGCCTATGGTTAGTGATGAGTATTTTACTTTTTATGAGGAAATTTTGTTACTTGAATTCAATTTGCATACAAGGTCATTTGGTAATTTTTTTCTTCTTTTTTCCTTGATAGTTTTTGGTGCTCCTCTCCTCAATCGAAATGAGGCGAAAAAAGAAGACATTGAAGGAGCAGAATTTGTAATCGGATTTTGGACCGAATTTGCTCGATCAGGCAAAGTCTCATGGGCACCTTACAAGAAAACATCTCATGGTGATCTCTTCCCATTCCAATTGAACATAAAAATTGGTGATTTACCAAAAGCAACTGATCTCGATCCCCGATATCCATTCTGTCAGCTATGGAAAAGAGTTTACTATAAAGGAAAATTCTAATTAGGTGACCAGAGAAGATCATGAATGCATTTATCTTCTTCTGGGACCACCATATGAAATGACTTCCAAAACAATTGAAAATTGAATTCGCATGTCGTCATTGAAAGCAAACTCTTCTGTTAGAAAGAAAAATTTACTATTTACTTGTAAAAGTCAAAAACCATAGCTCAATTGCTCATATATATATGTACGTCAAATATTTTCTTATTTTTAAAGCAGTTTTTTGCTTGTTTAATCATGAATTAAATAAAATGAAAATTCAATAGTCTGAGAAATTATTATCAAATCGCCAACTTTTATATCTCAAGTCAGGTTTTTTGGTTCAACTATTATTTTCAAATGTTGAAGAGGAGAAAAATCTTTATTGCAATTTTTATCGTATTTTTCAAAAAATCGCTATATTTCAAATAATATCGACGATAGTTGGAGATTTTCGGGCCGAGAGTCGGCCGATGTTATGGGGGTTTACCGTGTAGATTTTTCTCGGACGATAGCTAACGGCCAAGATACAAAATATACATATGATTCGAAAAATTAGTCGTTGAAGAAAAACGAAAGCCTATCCTTCCAGATGATTCAATCTATCTCAACTATATTCATAATTTTAGCAAAAAAATAGCTGAAAACTGAAAATTTGCATGAATAGAACCAAGAAAAAAAAGGTGAAAAAGGTGAAAATAATTTTTCTTCCCATCAAACCAAAAGAGAGCAGCACAAAGCGGTGTTTGTGTTGCAAATTTTTTCTCAATCCATTGAAAAAGGTTGAGAATATGGTTGAGAGGGAGCTGTGGCGAAGAGATTTTTTTGATTAATTTTTGAGAATGGATCCTTGAGCTAAAACATCATTTTCTGTGATCTATTTTTTTTTATTTATACATCATCATCATCAAAATTTTTTCTCCATGTTATTTTGGTGAAATCCAGAGACCCTCCACAATCGGTATCATCCAATCGGAGAGGTGTGAGAGAAAGGCCAGCGTTCCATCAAGTGTTTCTTTTTCTCTCTCTCTCTCCCTCTGTCTAGGGTATCGGTGTGTGTAACTTACTCAATATTTATCGGTAAGTTGGTGCCGTTCCCTGGCGTCCCTCTTTCTTCTCCTCTCTCTTTTCTCTTACTTTTTCTAGCAATCTATCTTCTTTCTTTCTTTCTCTTTCTTCCTCTCTCTCTCTCTAACCTCAGCATCCCGTATTGATGTTCAAATTATCATCAATTCATTTCTTTCCATCAATAATAACAACAATAACAACAACAACACCACCACCATCATCATCATCCTCCTCCTCCTCATCTCCATCACCATTACTATCACTATCACCACCACCATCACTGTTGTCATCCCTATGGCTCAATCAATTTGTTCAAGAGTAATACCTAATTCACCGATGAACTCTCTACTTGTTGATGCTTCTGATGGCATCACCAAGCGTCGATCAGCACCGAAAGTTAAATTTAGCAATTCAACCACTTTTTTGGCTGCATGTGCTTGCAATGATTATGATGAATGTAGAAGATTATTGTCACAAAATCTGGTCAACATCAATTGTTCCAATATCGATGGCCTCACTGCTCTACATCAGGCGTGTATCGATGATAATGTTCAGATGGTTGAATTTTTGCTAGATCATGGAGCTGATGTCAATTGTTGTGATAATGAAGGATGGACTCCTCTACATGCAACCGCATCTTGTGGTAATAAGAATGTTGCACGCATCTTACTGGATCGTGGAGCTGATCCGAGGATAGAGAATAATGATGGCGATTTTGCTCAAGATTTAACGGACAGTTATGCAATCGAAGAGATGATCAAATGGAAATTAAGTGAATTAGGTGTTACCAATGTCGAACTTTTACGGGGTCAAGAGGAAATATGTATGCTTGAAGATTGTAAAAAATGGGCTTCCACCGGTTTGGTAAATGATCCAGTCCATCCCAGAACCGGAGCTACAATATTACATGTTGCTGCCGCCAAAGGTTACCATGATGTGCTCCATCAACTTCTCACCAAAAAAGCTTTACGAAGCCAATTTAATATTGATGCCAGAGATTGTGATGGCTGGACACCGTTATCAGCCGCTTGTTATTGGCAACAGCCAAGAGTTGTAAAAATATTGATATTTCATGGAGCTGATGTCAATGTAGAGACAAGCTCTGGTCAGCGTCTCGAAGATCTAACAGATAATGAAGAAATACTCAACATGATCGAAGAACAGCGTGCAAAATTGGTGGAAGAGAAAAAGATTCAAGAACAGCAACAAATGAACATAGCAAATGGATCCCAATCAAAAGTGCCTCCTTCACCACCGTCCGCACCAACACCACCCACAGAGAGTGAAACTCAACGAAAAGCTCACGCCAAGAAAATACGTGAAACTAGACGCTCCACAACAGGTGTGTCCGCAGATGATGTAAAACAAGCCAAAGAACGATTGAAAGAAGCTACTGTCGAGTCACTTCCCAATGTTGGTACTAGCGAAGAAAATATTACCACTGACCAACCTTCTGATGCCTCATCAAAACTTTTCGGTCCTAACTTAATTCAACGTCCTGAGGGACAAATTAATTGTGAAACTTCATCCACTCCTTACACCCCTACATCTCTTGATACACATCAAACATCCTCTAATAATATTCCGTAAGTATTATTTCTTTCTCTTCCTCTTTTTTACTCTTCCTTTTCACTCTAATTGAAGTTCCGACATGTTTAGTATGTCGAAAATGTCTCCTCTTTCCTTCGAACACAATACTCGACTAAATGTCAATATGATCAGTGAACCAGGGTCATTTTGGAAATGAATTCAGTATACTGACACAGCAAACAAAGAGAGAGAGAGAAAAAAAACGTTTCGCTTTCAGAAGAAGATAGGAAACAGAGCAAGATTCAACAATACTTGGCATACAATGCAAAGTGGACCCGAGAATGAGTTGGCAATTATATGATTCAGTGTTTGTTATGTGAGGAAATGAAATCATGTACTGGTTTCCGCCAGTTGGCAAGATTCTTAGGCTGGTGACTGAAATCATTGATTTAAGCTAGGCGAATACGCTCCAAAAATACGTTTGTATCGCTCCATCTGTTCGAAAAAAGTATCTTGTGTGAAAATTTTTTTTACACTTTATTTTCTTTTGTAATAGGGAATGGAAAGAAGTTAATTCATTGCCAAATGAAAAATCAACAACACTACAGTCACAACCAACAACCCTACAGGCACCTGAGCCTCCTCCACCAGCACCAATTGACCCCTCCTTAACTGATGTTGCTAACATACTAGCTCGCAAACGGCGTGCAAGAAAAAGGTCTTCCGATGAAGAAATCTCGGATATAAAAGGTTAGCATCACATGGCAACTTCTAAAGTTTCCAAATCCTACCCCTCGAGAAAATGCATCGGTTGTTCATCACACAACTTCGCCGAATTCATGCACGATTCTCTTGGGTGTTACTCTCAGTATGCTTTGATGAGTTTCAGCTAATTTTGATTAATTCTTTCCAGATAATAGCTCACTCCAAAGTAAAGAGAATGAATCCATGAAATCCACCGACACCATCGATTCTATTACAAGCATCGATCTGAGAGATTTCAATAGCAGATCATTGATTAAGGATGAAAACAAGGTAATTAATTCCCTCTAATCTTATCTATTTCGGTAGATGAACAAATCAGCAGCCATGAAAGTGGATTGTGTTCAAGGGAAATGAGTGTTGAATTTGTACCAAGAACGGGTCCTTGTCGCTCTTCCTATTACCACATGACAAAACGATGATGTTCTTCTCTATTTGTGATCCATGAGACGTCAAGGAGAAAGATAGTATGAATGAGGAACGGAACTTGCTACTTGTTAGAATTTATCTTCTATTCCACTCGCATGGAGTACATGCAACGGTCGTATTACGGTTCCTCATCATCTGGGAAAACTTTCGATAATTTTTCAGCTACATTACGAGATGAATTACTTAAAGAAACGATTGAGGATGCTGAGGAAAGAGGACCACACTCATTTCCCTGAATAATCTACAACTGGTAGCCTTTTTTGAGGTGATGATAGCTTTCCAAAACCAACAATCATATAGAGGCAGGCAAGCTATCTCTATCTCTCTTTCCCTCTCTCTCTCTCCCATGTATTCATGTAAGAAGGGAGAAACAGCATCATGATACTGTTCGATGCAAGTGAAAGTGGGAGGTTGACTCCTACCCAGGAAATAACTAGCTTTCTACACGTGCATGTAAATGTTGTGGATATTCATGCCGTATGTCTAGGATGTTCCAAACTTCACTAGGCTGTTGGCCGTTCATCAAGAATCAAATTGGGAGCGAATCCTTCTAGATGGAAAAAAAGTGAAGTAATCGAAGAGAGAGAAAGAGATTTTCTGTCTCTCTTTTCCTACTCTTACATGCAATAGTGCATCTTTCTCTCGTTGCTCTAAATTTGGCGGGTTCTATTTATATGAGTTGCCATTTCAAAATCTGCTCGAGTGCAACGCTAGAAATTCTAAAAGAGAGAATAGATGCATGAGGGTTACCGAGAAGAGAATAAGTACCGTATGTAAGAGGCACGAAAAGAAGACGTTTGTTGAATGTTGGAAGATTGGAAAAATAAGAGGATGAGCAGATAGTTGTATTCATCTCCAACTTTTTTCGTTTCCTTCTGTATGTGTAGGAGTGTATCTGTGTTCTTAGAACATTAGGGGGAGGTATGAATGACTCAAGTTTTTGTGTGTGACACACAGAGAAGGGATCAGTGAGAAGAATCGTTGGTGAAAAAAAGGGTAGAGCCCTGTACAGCTAATAGGCATGTGCATTTTCTTTTTCGTCGAAGATATAGTTCATCTATCATAATATTCTCTTGTTGTTGATACTCCTGTCGTCAAGTGTTCGGTTCAGCTCAACCCTCGAGACGTTTCCATTTGAAAAAAATCGAGGCTACTGTTTCGATTTTTTGAGTGGCTATTGTATGATAAGTGAAATCACTCATAGTGAGCCTTGAAAGTCCTATTGTCTTGTTTGCAATTGCTTCAAATTTTTACAATCGCTTTTCGATCAGTTTACTTTGGCATATAATTTTGATAGAACATTCAAGATGTACGGCTCAAGCTACAATCCGTACTCCAGCCAGCGCGTATCAGGATCGAGCAGTTATCGAGCTCCTTCCTCCTCTTCTCTCACCAGAAGTCCGTCAATTTCACACCTAGGATCTATGTCATCTTTGCGAACACCATTCGGTTCCAGTAGTAGCTCACTAGCTAGTGGTTTCACACAATCGATGGGTTCTCTGTCCAGTCTGGGTGATAGTGGATATTCTCGTAGCTCTTCACCAGCTCGAGTTCGTTCGATTCACGGTTCAGCTAAGAATCGTTCTCGCCATTCGCCCAGCTCATTAAGCCGGGGCCTCAAACCGTCGTTCAGCTCTGGAAATTTAGTCAGCTTGCCACAGACCGTATCAGACTATGTGAGAAAATGAGAAATCTTTTGAATCTTTCGAAAAAATTGCATCTTTCCTTTTCGATATTAAACCCCATCTCATATTTCTCTTGGAAATCAATCTCTATTTTCAGATCATGAAATCTTAAGTCTCTTTATCACTAATACTTTTCTCTCTTTCTGTTACCTTAATCCTTCCATAAAGTATCAACCCTCTTCAATTGCTTCTAATCTGACTTCTGGTTCAACACCCACACTCCACGTGAGATCTCGAAGTGCCTCTCGTCAGCCTTATACCAGAGAAAGAGAGGATGTCAAGGACGTTCCGACACCTCCAAGAGAACCAACCGTCCAGTCTCAACCAATACAATCACAACCACAATCCAAACTACAAACACAGCAACAGCAGCAACCCAAAGATTACAAAAAGCTCTACGAAGAACTTCTCGTTGAGATGGAAAATTTGCGCAAAGAGTGTTCACGGAAAGAGCAAGAATGGAATCGTGAGAAAAGACAGTTGCAGCGTAAAATTAGCGAATTAGAAGAGGAAGTAAAGCAATTGGAGACCCTCAAGAGTGACAATCAGCGATTAAAAGACGAGAATGGGGCTCTAATTAGAGTGATCAGCAAATTATCCAAATGATGTTAAATATACTCTCCCTCGCAAGTATGTACTTGAAAGTCACATTTCTAAATCATCATATTTTTGAGTTCTATTTTATTTGGTTTTCATCTTGGAATTTTGCAATCACAAATTTTTTACATGCTTTGTCATTTGCTCTCACTTCAAAATATTTGTAGGCTTAGCTGAGCCATATCCTCATTCTTCGAGGTTATCCATCATTTTGTTGTAGTCATTTTTGAAATAGAAAGTCATCTTGTCACTTGAGTTTCATCTTTCTGCTCTCTGATGCGGACGATGTCGTTTCAAATAGCTACATGTTGCAAAAAGATACTCAAGTGAAAGAGGACAACTTTAACGCTGTTTATGATTAGCTTGGCTTGAAATTCTTGTGAGCAAGCCTACAATTTTTTCCCTTGATGAATGTAAACTTGTGGGAGAAATCGAGTAATTTTGTTGCGTTTCATAGTATCTTTAAGGAAATTATAAGTTTCTTGGCGGAACAGATGATTTTCTGTCTATCTGATCCCACAAACGAGACCTTGAAAATGAGATCATAACAAATTTGATTAGTAGTTTCATTCTTTGGCTTTTATGTGATAGAAATTATCTTCTGCCGTATTTTTCCATTTATCTAAATTTTTTATTTTTATTTTCTTGCTTTTACTACAGGTTTAGACAAGTCACCGTTGCCTTAAATCATCATCCACCTCCCTCTGTACCTTTTTTGTTAACATTCTCAATGCGATTGGTTGAGAAGAATTGAATGTTAATAACTCATCGTTGAAGACGAATTCATGAATCATACAGCAACTAGAAAAATTTGATAGTGGTGAATTTCTCAATTCTTATTTTCACCTCGAGGCACATCGTTTCCACTGACAAACGCTTACTTCATACTTATGCTATCTTGGAATCCGGTCACCAGGCTACTAATCTTATGGGATATGATCTATCCTCAATGATCAGCCACTTCTCGCAAAAATTTTCAGGTGAGTTAATTAGCTTTTCTTTCTCAAATTCTTCCTAAGTTTCATTTTTATCAACTTGATCCTTTATTAATTCGTCACTAAATTCACGGTTCTTATTTTTTCTCAGTTACTAATTGTTGCTGCTGGTCTTCTCAAACCTTGTCAACCTCTTTTCGTCTACCAATCATTCGAAAGATTTTAAGATCATTCTTCATCCCTGAACGTGCTCGAAATTATGTTCTCGAATGCTCATTCATCGCATAAAGAGCGAAGAGTATAGCGGGATCATTTTTTTCCGCCGAATAAGTGGTAAACTCCCATGCTAGTCCCTATCCAACTCATGGAATTTGCAATTTTATTGGAGCTTTTAGGATTTGATCCGACTCAAAATGGACGATAATCAACTCATTCTCTTCCCAATTTTGCCTGAGTCTCAGATAATGAACACAACATTATCTGATATCAAGTTTGTTAGCCTTCTTTCCTACGAATTAATTCAAAATTACTCAGAAACATTGATCCCTCCGGATGAGAGAAACTATGAGTATTCTCTCCATTTAGGATCTTGTGATTGCTTAAGAACTGGCTCATTCATTTTTCATCCATGTTTAATAGTAAAAAAACTCATGCCGAAATGAGTCTTTGTCTGAATTCTATGTCTTGTTCAGGTAAATTGAGGCCACAGAATCAACTCAAACTTTTCATACTTTTTCCTCTTTATCTGTAAATACTGATCATATGTTCTGTGGTGAAATCAAATTTCGCAATCCATCCATCTGAACCACCGACAAACCATGAATTACCAAATAAAATTGTAAAAATTGTGTTAATAACACGGTTTTATTGACATTCGGCTTATTTTGTCTAAGTGGGACCTGAAGCTCGGAAAGCAGACATATGATGATACCTGATCGCTCTCACAATTATCATCAAAACACAGCTTCAGGAAAATGAGCGAAAGCACACAATTAATTCGAAAGCCTACCACACTAAGCCCACTATATGTCATTTAGCCCCCTCCTCTACACCTAGGATTAAAGATTTAGCTTGATAAATTTTCAATGTCTAGATTCTAAAGTCTTGAATTGTCTCTGAAATATAGGTGATCACTGAGTTACTCGTTGGAAGTTCAAATATTGGTTCACCCCGATTGGATCAGAATGATCACCTTGAAAGTGTGGAACATTGTCTATAAAGTTTTCAAACATGTTTATGGGAAAGTTCGAATTGTAGTTACACATTGGATAAAGAAACCATTACTTTTGAGTGATGAATTTCATCGAATACAGCTGAAAAAGGAGACTTGAAATAATTCATGAAAGAGGCCGATTTATGATCCAGAATTCGAGCGCTTGTAGAATCATGAAATGGTAAACAATCATGCACAAATTCAAAGGTTAAAGAGAAGCCGAGACGAAAGAAGATGAATGATACACCAGACACTTAGGAAGCAAGGCATTCAATCAGAATTTAAACTGAGTGATGTAGCTGCTACGAATACTCGAAGATAAATCGAGAATCATAGAGGTAAAATTCATGGATTCATTTGTCCTCAGTATGCTCATTGGGACAGACTACCACTTATGGAGCAAGAAATTCTTTCCAGATCTTTGCTGTTGAAAAACTCGATGAAATGATCCCAGGTAGGGACGAATTCAATTTGTCGAGTTATGTTTCTAATTATTGTCTCTCATAAATTTTCTACTTAGAAATCGATAAGTTGGATTCAGATCCTCAAATCAGAAACTGAGCAAGAATGGTGTAGACATTGGGCTATAGCTGATTGACCAGTTATTTTTTCATCAAATTCACGATGCTAAGAGTGTCAGAAATGATAAGTTTATAATATAAGAAAGAATTTTTTACCTTAAAACTTGACAAAATTCTAGTTCGTTCCTGTTTAATCTGGAAGTCAAGAATGAGAAAAAGATATTCTCATTTGATGGATAGTATTGAAAAAATTAGGATACTCTTCACCAATTTGATCAATGATTTTCCAACTATTTTAGTTCTCTCTCTCCCTCTCTCTAATTGACTTAGCAAACACTGTGTTAATGAGGCTGGGTGAAAAACTCTGACTTTTTTGAATCGAGCAAAATGTCCTAGGATTCTTTGATTTTCAACATTATACATCGTGAATCAGGTTGTGGTTCTTCAGGATGAACAAGTAACCAAATTCAGAATCACGCTCCTAATCAGGTAACAGGCCTTTGCTTTTCAGTTCTTTTGGCTTTTAATCTATCTGTATATTTCTAAGTCTTCGCTACATCAGAATGAAAAGCTCTAGAGAAAAATTGGAAAATAAAGTCTAAAAATGTGTATTGAAGCGATTCGATTGATGAATTTCATGTCAATATCTCTCTCAAAATAACCAGGCTCAAATATTGGAGCTTGAAACAGCCATTAAATCCTCAAATGCCTCTCTGCTAGGTCAAGAAAATAACAAATATTGGTTAAAATTAACAGCATTTGTTGATTAACCATACTGTGAGTCCTCTTGATAATTTATCACATGCTCTCCTCTAATTACCGTTCTCTCCCTCTCTGGTCCCTCGAAAGTGCAGATCGGTGATATACCTTGTCCAACCACTTTCTTCTCTTTTTCGTTGAAGAAGTTTGTTGACAATTAAATTGGAAGAGAATGAAGAAGAATTTGAATGTTTTATGATGCCTCTAGTTTTTGAACATGTATGAATCGATTATTTGTCTGAATGATGTAATGGATGACGAAATGGCCTTCCGAGTTTTGCAATTAATGATTTTGACTGATGCTAGATTCTGAGAGGTATTTTTCTTTTCTCTGATTGTGAACCAAAATCACTCATAAAATTCTGGCTCACATTTCAATTTTTCTTTCTATGATTCTGTGGATACATAAAAATAATATCGATGATTTTTTCACTGTCATTAGGGCCTTCTGGTATCCTAAGTAAATTAAATATTTTTACTATCGGCCGTGACTTGGAAAAATCAGTGACCAGGAAGTTAATAGAAGCCTTCTTGGATTCTCCATAGATAGATGCCGTATAAGTCTTCATAACAACCAGGATTCAATTAAGCATATCTGTTCAATAGAATGATTTCGATTTGAAAATTGAGCGTTGAAAAATTATCCAAGAGATGATTAGCTCAAGCCCCAATAGTGTGGAATAAGATCTGAGTCATTAATTTGAAATCTGAAAATTGGAAATTATTTTGACTTTTTAACCCGACTTTAACATCGCTGAGCTCCGAATAGAAACAAAATTCCATAGCTAAGTCATAGTTCAGCAAAGGCATTAATATAGAATAGTTCACTTACAGACTTCATTGGTTTGAATGAAACCCATCGTGAAACAGATAGACAAAATCTCTGTTACTGATCACTGCTCTTTCTTAATTGATGCGAGATTTTTTCCATCAATTGCCTAACTCTTTTGACCCATCTTTGATCAAATCAATCCGAGAAGCTTCGGTTTTTCTCATGATTACACTTCAGTGGAAATACTACTCCATCCCATCTCGTATTTCATCTCATCTCATTTCTGTAAATATTTTGAAATATTGTTGTTGAGGCAATGATAACTTTGAATGGAAATCATCATCCAATCTTAATCCTAGCTCACATGATCAAAAGATATAATTCAACATAATTCTTTTTTGTCATGATCCTTGTAAATTATTTTCGGGTTTTAACTGTTACATTCTTTCTTTTTTCTCTTCAAATGTTATGGAATTCATGTAGAACATTCTCCGCCCAAAAATTGGCTCCATTATCAGATCATGATGTCCAAATTTTTCTACCTATACCTTATACTCTGGCAAAGTGATATATGAAGTTTTTTACCAGAATTTATTCTCTTCTGATTGGGCTCAAAATAAAGTTAATTTTTTTGTGCTTTCATCACGCGCCTCCAGCGCTCGACATCGCACTAGCTTGCGCGTCATCCTAGAAGCTCTCAAAAATCCTCTGTTCACTTATGACTTTTTGGCCATTGTTTTGGTTAGAACTTTTCTTCCAAGTGATCATATATTTAAGCAGTGATGGTAGTTTTGGAAAAAATTAGCAAATTTCGGAAAAATTGAAGCGACTTCTGTCCCCATTGAATTTGGATTTCTATTCTTCTCTCGGAAAGAATTACTCAAACCATTGTGTCCTCAATTCGTAATTGGTAATGGAATGATCGTAACTTTCTGAGTCCAATAAGGTGATAGTGGAAAAGGTACCTCATCACAGTGAACTGTTGATATTTTCAACAGATTTATCTTAATCCAACGATCAAGAGAGAATCGGAATTCTAGTGAGAAAATTTGATCACCCAAGTAGCACCCCAAGCTTGAAGGTAAGACACTGGTTTAATATCGTGCCCACTCTGACTGTATTTGACTAAAGTAAGGTCAAGCTCACAACCCTGATTAATTTTGCCTCTATTATTTGAAATTTGTGATACAAGGCTTCTTTTGAATACTAATACTAATTTCTATTGATTTTATTCTTCTATCCAGGTATTGGTAGTTTCCTACAACTTTGTGTGTGTTTTCAGAGGAGTTGATCTCCGATCTTCAACGCTCTATAATTTGAAGAATAATATTGAGCAATCTAGAATCGAGTAAAAGATCTGATAAATTTTATTCAAGATGCATCAAAAGCCAAATATTAAGGATTTTGTCCCCAAGTTTTCTGGAGACCGTTTTGATGATGATCTGATTGAGTGGTTTGAGCAAGTTGAACATTTCTTCATCAACACATGTCGAAGTGATTACAGAATTGCAGACTTCTCTCAAATTGAGCTTCTTTTGGAAGGAACAGCACGAAGGTGGATCCGATATGTCAGAAAGCAGAGGGAACAAAATCATCAACTTCATGATATGGATTACGAGATATTGAAAGATAGAATGATCAAAACTTTTTACGGTCATGATCTTAAAACAGAATACACTAGGCGAATGAACACAACAAAACAGAGAACTGAGCAGCCTGCCGTTTCATTTGCTATCAATATGTGCTTTATTTGCAAAAAAGTAGATATCAATATGAGTGAGCAGGGAATAGTTTCAGCAATTTGGGAAGGTTTGAATCAGGAGACAAAGAGAATGGTGAACAACATCCTAAATGATCGTAATTTACCTTCTACAGTTGATGAATTGATCGACACACTCAGAAATGCTGAGAGAGTTGCACAAGTAATAAGCTTTCGCAGCTGTTAGAATTTGCTCCATAAGAGCTCTCGAGTTGCAAAGTTTATGTAGATCTCGCAAGCTGGCCCATAATTGAGTGATGATGATCCAAATGAACAAAGAAGAGATTGGAATATCCAAAAACTATACAGTCTTCAACTGTACTTGCTGCAAAATTTTATACACATCATAATTTCACCTCAAGTTTTCTCACAAGTGTCGAGGAAACTAACGACGCATTTAAGGCTATCTTAATTACAATAAACTACCAAAATCTCGCCTCAATTGTTTCTTGAGTTGAGTTTGTACCGAAAAAGGTAAACACATCCAATCTTGATTCATTTTGCAAGAATTTTCGAATGAAGAAAATTTATCATTTGTAAATGCTGGTCATTCCCCATTTTTTTCATTCGAATATCACAACATATACATTTGTTCGAAAATTTCCGCTCCTTGTGACCAGAAAATCGATCAAAAACGAAAAATTTCTCAATGAATATGATCTGAGATACCCAAAAGTCAAACTGATACCGGATTACTGGTAACCGGCATTTAAGATCATTGACATCATCAAGGCATCAATTCTCTCAGTAATCACAAAAATTCCTACAAAATTCGTGAAGATGGGCAATGGATTGACTGTAACTGTCTGATTAGTTGGAAGGATTAGTCTCCGAAAATTTTAAATTACAATATGCAAATCAAATCAACTGCTAAAGTAATATGCTGAAGGCGGAGTCCTGAACGGCATTCTCTCTCTTGGATTGTGATCATTTAACTATCAGAATCTAATTTTCTCTCCCTATTCTTGTGTGTGTGTTTTTGTGTCAATATGAATGTGGTTCAAGCCCAAGACAATCTCCAGGATAAAGTTTCTGAAGTGCAAATCTGTTTAAATCACATTTTGGTAAGTGGCTATATATTCTCATCTTTTTCCATAATGTTGATCTATTATCGATTGTCAACTCTGTTTTGTGATCATATTAGCACACAGAAGCGTTGGAAGACACCTTTGCCGGGTTCATCATTGAGTCCAAGGCAAACAAAGATTTTAAAGTCAAAGGCTATGAAAATCATATCAAAAAGCTTATCCAAGGAATGGATACACCTGAAAAAATTCGAAACATGCTTCTAGAGTACGTAGATGGGACAGCCACTATTTTGAATCCAAAGAAAGTTAATCTTCTACTTTCTTTACTGGAATTTGCAATCAATGGCCATTTAATTTAGGCATAGTTAGTGGTTCATACTCAAGTCTATCCACTGGGTAAGAATGAGATATCATTTGAAAAAATTCTCTAAAGAAATCCTTTCTCTCTAGCGATTTGCCGATCTGTTGTCATCTTTTATTGAGAGCTTCAGACTAGTTGCTCAAATGGTTTCAATGATTGGGAGACCCAAACTTCTAACGGTCGTTAGCTTTTCATCCACTCTCAGTCATTCATGGCCTCTTGATCCTACTACTGCCAGATTTCAATTACAAGGCCCACTTCCATCGTTCAGGTCGAACTTCCTTCTCTGTTTCCACTTAACAAAGCTGAGAAGGTTGTGGATGCATTTAGATATTGTTTAAAAACTAAATCAATCTGTAAGTCTCTAGGACAATTATTGTGAGAGGTCATTTCATCTATCTACCTCTATCTATAGCAACAAAATGGATTATTGAAAATCGCCTCTAAGAAGAGAGAGATCACAAACCAAGAACAAACTCATAAATACATCAGTATATTATCAATGATCGAGACAATCAAGATCCAGAGTACTTGTAGAGCCATACAGTGTCGATGCCTGTACCAACAACTCTACAGGGCTGTTGATTTGGCAAAGGAAACCGACACGCAATCACACTATGTTCTCTTCCTGTATGGAGTTCAGAGATAATTTTTTGACCCAGAGCAGGCATCATTTGTTCAACTCCAAAAATAACTACGTAGTCATATGCAGTGAGATCAGTTTTCCAGAGATCTTTGCGTTCGAAACGAGCCAAATTGGACAATTTCTTCCAACGAGCCATCACTTTGGAATATAAAACTAGCCACGGATTAAGCTCAATACCGGTACACTTGAAGCCCTTCTCTGCTGCAGCAAATACCTTGAAGAGTAAAAAACATTTTCTAGCAATAAAATCAGGAATAATGGAAGAATGATAATTGTAGATGACTCACAATTCGCCCATCACCAGATCCTAGATCAACTAAAGTTCGTTTTCCATTTGTTTTCAAACAGGACATCACATTCTGTACCTGAGCATCAGTGGCTGGTACATATGGTAAACATAATCGACGGAATGCAGGCATGGTGAAAGGGACTGCAACAGCCATTATCAAAAGTCCAATTGACCCAAAAACTCCAGGAATAGCCAATTTTTTGAGCGATCGCTGGCTGGGCTCTTTCGCATCATCAGCTGAATTGAGAAAATTCAATTGGTGCTCAATAATTGATGTTGGATTTCCCATTGGACCAAATAAAGTAGCCACCAAGATGTTTCATCAGAGTCGATTACGACTCCAGAACGAGATCTGAAGTTGAAAGGAAAATCAAAATCAAATAATAACGCTGCTTGAATTTTATCAACTCATAATGGCACAGCCAATGTCAACAAACTTCTAACAAAAAACTTCAATCTAGTTCATCAGTCAGAAGTTGAGACATTTTCACTGAATAAAACCAAAATAACACAATTTGAATCGTAATTACACCAAAAAAATTACATTGTATATAAGTTTTTGAACCAAACTTTTCATTTCCACATGTTCGTCAATGTAGACAAAATTTTGATCTGTTTGAATGCTTGGAAGCGCGAAACTCAAAATACTGCTCTCACAACTTTCCACAGTCACTCATGATGAATCGATCTTTTCTGATGCTGAACTTGACATGAAAATTAATTCTCATATCTGATGTTTGTCAAATGATTCAATTAATTCTGGTTGGTGAACATTGAATATTGGTGTAATCTGTGCGTAGGATGTATGATTAAAAAATTTTCCAGCCAAATGAAAAGTGGTATCGAAAATTTTCTCGATACTATCAGGTGATGATCAGCAAAATTCTCATTTTATTGCTTGATGTATATTGTATGATAATTTTTGTTGGAGGAGAACGGTCCTAGTGGCTCAAACTCATGTAAACTAAAAAGATTAAGGGATAAAATGTTAGCATTGCAACGAGATGATAAACAAAGCCAGGATATACTTCCAGAGTTTCATTGAATACAGAAGTGTAGAAAGCAGATGATATAATTGGTCCCAGTGAATGAATAACTGAAATGATGGTAAAAATTTGACCAATCTCTTGCGGCTGAACTGTTTTCGATATAATAGAATGAAGAGATATTGATAGAAGGGATGTCGAAATACTGAAAGCTTCAGCAAAAAAGTAGGCAAAAGATTTCAAAATTCCACCTTTGAGAGAAAATTTCAAGATGATCGAAATGCTACCGATAATTCCAAGTAGATGATCATCTGTGACCAGAATTGCAGGCAAGATGACTCCACCAATTGCAGGTAAAAGAGTGGCCACTGTTTTAATGTTTGAAAAATATTTTGCACTCCATCCAAATGCTCGCTCAACGAATTGGAATGCTATTGCCATCTCACCAAGGAAATACATGAAGGTTAAGGTTAGACAAGCCATTAGGTGCCACAGTTGAATATGCTTATTGTTTTCACGTCTTTTGAGGCACATTTTAATCATAATCCAAATATTGTTGAGATCAAATGGGCTGGAAGCTCGAGAATCACCATTTGTCTCATCAACCTGACATTCTTCAATGTTCTCAGGATTACTTTCTTTTTTTACCACCCTTTGATCGCCGTTGATCATGAAAAGAGCCCATAATCCACCAAGAAGACTGACTAATCCACTCAAGATGAAAACTCCGATATAATTTCGTAACTGTCCAGTGAGCCATGGCTTCGAGAAGAGAATGAAACCTCCCGAACTAACACTGATCGCTTTACCTAAAAAATTTCAATATTATCAGATTATTAATCTTGAAAAAAGTTAGCATTTCAACATTACCGATTCTCATGCTTAAATCGATCATTCCATATCTAATTGGTCGATGGTCAGGGGAAGATCGCCGAGTTATGTGTGTAAAAGAAGCGGAGAAAAACAGTCCAAGTCCACCGGCTATACCAAATGCGCTGGAAGACCAGAGAAGATTCATGTAACCTTAGATTTGAATGAGAACATCCTCTTCATTATATAATACAATACATGTATTTGAAAGTAAATCTTCAGAATTGTATATCAGCATTTTTACCTGTTTTAAAGTTTAGAGTCAGGTAGATGTTGGCTATTACATGGACTATGTTACCGATCACAGGTACTATCAAGGCATACTTGATGTAGTGAGTTCGATAACTGTCTAGCCATCGACTTAGTAGAAGGGTGGCAAATATTCCAGGAATGGAAATAACAAGAGTGGTGTAAGTAGAAAAAGTTGTTGACAATTTGTAAATTTCTGCTGCCTGTGTACGATAGTCTTTTCGCTCTTGTATGTTCACACACACTTCTGGTGGTAACTTGAAATCATTGATACATATTTTATCTTGTACCAATTGAATTGAGGTAACAGCCATCACTTCAACTGAGAAACAGAAGAGGAGAGCAAAAATATCGACATCAAAAATTCTAATAAACTTCAGAACTTCACTCATCGGTTGCTTCCGCGGCGTGGACTTCCGGTCATCGTTTAAAACTAAGCGTTGATCATCCATCCCAATATTATCCACTAGTTAAAATAATTGATTAAAAAATATTTCAAAGAAACACGTCCATAGGATAATGAGCTAAGAACGCGTGAGTGAATAAGAGATGTTGAAGAATGAGTAAATTAACTTCAAAAATCATAACATATTGTTTTGGATTATTCGAATCAAGTCAAACAGAAACTCTCTCAAACTATCATGAGAAATGGTTGGCTCATATTAATTTCGAATTTCAAATCAATACTATGACTATTGTTCTCTTGATATCTTTAGAGATGTTAAATGTTACAGTGTCAATGATCCAAAGAGGGGAGTGGTTAGCAATCAACCTTTGCCCGCTTGTGTATCCAGAAATTAATTAATATTGTGCTAACTTTCATTAGCACAATATCATCATATTCAATACTCATCTTATGCTTTTGATCAAGTTCTACCGTTTCATTTTAGAAAATGATGCATTCTTGGACCAATTGTGAGATTTATGGATAACTGCTTTTCTGAAGAGCTGCTTCATTGAGTCATTCACTTTGATTGAAAAAAATAGCTGAAACTCAAAATCTGCCAGAATTGATGTAGAGACATCAATATTGGAATGTCACTTATTTAGGTATTTCGCTTTGAAAAATTGGTGACCTAGCTTAATCATAATTTATTTGAGACCATCAAAGATCAGAATTTAAATTCAAATGTTCAAGCATCACACCCTCATGCTTCAGATAGCCTCATGTTTCTCAAAAAAGACAGACCATGAATACATAAAGCCTGCTACTAGTTTTGAAAGTATAAGTGATCATCAGAAGTCATGAATAAGTCTCTCTGGAAAATTCGGTATCATTCAACTACATTTCAATGATCCAACTCCTACACAAACTGACATTCAAGGCATTGAACTGAGAATATAAGGAATTTATGCAATGAAAGTATTCCAAACTATTAATGTCATTGATAAAATTCAGTTTTCACTCCTATCATGTATCAATTTCGAGCCTCTGCTCCACACCTTTCTATTTATACTGATCGAGGAACATAGTTGAGACTTACTCATCATCTACCAACTCACACCAAAACAAGTGGCCTAAATTGATTCGTTTCGACAAATTTAACGGGGACGTTAAGACATGAACCGAATTCAAAGACGAACGGAGAGTAACGTCCGATACCAGACTCAGTCGAAACCACAGAATCGGTCAATGAACGATCGGCTTGACAGGGAAATATTTTCCTTCCATGGTGATAACAGAGTGCATTTACTTGAAAAATCTGAGAAAGAGAGAGAGAAAGCATTACAGAGTGGTCAATGGCCAGAGGCATTCCAACTTCTCTCTCCTGAAGATTTTCCACCAGATAATGTGAAGAATGATACCTGTTCTATGCTCATCTATCTGCTGTGGAAATTTTTCCCACTCCACTTATCCACATCTGCTCTATATGTAATAAGTATTAGTTGCTCTAATGATGATGATTACTCACATGGAGAGCAAATCAGTTCACTTTCAGTTCTTGAATAATTGCTAAAGCAAAATATCTTGGAAAAATATCTCCATGAGCTGGAATAATGTGTACCCATCAAACTACGAGGTTCAGTTCTTCCAGAGAAACTTGAAATGGGCCCGAAGGTATGCCTAAAAAAATGAACAAGTTCGAGCATTAAACTTTTGCTGGCTGATTGAAGATGATAAAGGAATGGACCAAACGATGAGAGAGAAGTTGCTCAACTTGATCTTTGAGTGGGCTTTTTGGTGATAGAGGTGAGCAAGAAATTTTTAAAATCACTTTCTTGACCCTGTTCATCAATCGCTGGCCAAACTCTTCCAGTGAGCAAAATTATTTCAAGTCCTGATATTTTTTTCCGAAAAATAACATCACAGTGATCTGTGAAAATTTTTATTTCAAATTTTGGTGAGTAAACATTCAATTGTTTTACCTTCCTTTTGTCAAATTTTTCATGTTAGCTTCTCAGAAACTTTTATCGTGAATACTCTTTCCAAGTCCAAAAACTGTCATTTTTCCTTTTAAAGTAGGGAATAGAAGGGTGGAATTCTCAAAGAAATTTTACCAATTTGAATGTTCTTCATGATAGAGAACAATCCATCATTATTCCGACATTTTCTCACATTTGAGATGTTCATCTAACAACTTAAGATTCCGTAGTTTTAAGGGCGTTTGAATGGAATGAGATTTTCCACTCATTCGATTTTTTTCTCATTGTTCAGATAGCTTCCTTCCTCGGTTATTTCCCTCATAGAACTGTGTCCATTGTTTGGTATCGATTCTTTCCAAATATTAACCTGTAACTCTTGTTAAAGTTAGGACAACTCATCCAAAATGATCGTCCGAAATTTGCCAACCATCATTTTTGTCCTAATATTGTGTGCATATCATGGCTCGACTTACATAACATGGATTGAAGCTCGAATACCTCTGAAAGTAAGTTACGATTGAGAAAGGAAATTCCACATCAATTAATTATTCACTCATGTAATATTTCTAAAGGGTAATCAAGCTTTGCCTGGTACACCATGGCCAGTTCCTCAAGAGTGGAATCAACATGAGAACGTTTTCATCGCCGATCCACAAGCATTCCATTTCGAATCGAACGTTCGAGACTGTGACATACTTGAGAAAGCTTACGATCGCTATCGTGAGATAATGTTTCATGGTCGTAATTACACTTTGGACGAATCTTTGAAGAGAGATCGAGATATATTCAACAAATGTACTGTTCATGTGAACCAGAACCCACCCGATTGTGGCTATCCAAAATATGGAGTCAATGAAAACTATGAAATAATGATTCGTCCAGAGGGATGTAAAATTTCCTCTGACAGTGTATGGGGAGCAATTTATGGAATGGAAACTTTGAGTCAACTTTTGTATCCAAGTTATTCCAACAATTATCTTCTAATCAATCAAACATACATTCACGATTGGCCAGAATACAAGTATCGTGGTCTTCTACTGGACACTGCTCGACACTTTATACCAGTGGAAATTCTTCTCGCCAATCTTGATGCCATGGCATACAACAAATTTAACGTTTTCCATTGGCATTTGGTTGATGATCAATCATTTCCTTATGAAAGTAAACGATTTCCTGAACTCACCAGACGTGGTGCATATTCATCTAAGCACGTTTACACTCAAAAAGATGTTAAACTCGTGATTGACTATGCACGAATGAGAGGAATTCGTGTTCTGCCAGAGATCGATTCACCAGGTCACACGAAAGTGTTTGAACGTGCATTTCCCAACATATTGACACCATGTTATGGTGAAGGTCCCGATAAGCCGTATACACCAAGATATCCTGAACATTCGGATGCTGATAATCTTCATCCACTACGTAATGAAACGTATTCCGTTATGTTGGAATTATTTAAGGAATTGAAGGAAGTTTTCCCAGATGAATACATTCATCTTGGTATGGATGAAGTGTATTATGCTTGCTGGAAGTCTAATCCAGAAATATTGAGCTTCATGCAGGCCAATGGCTGGACACAAATGAATCAAGTAGAACAGTACTATGTTCGTCGAACGTTAGAGAATGTAAAAAATATCAACTACAAGTATATGATATGGCAAGATCCGGTTGACAATGGTGTTCGAGTAGGTTTTTTCGGCAAAAATATTTTTCAATTATCATGGATTAATTTGAATTATCTCACACTCTATTTTTTCAATTTTTCATCAGCTTGCTAATGATTCCCTGGTCGAAGTATGGAAAGACACTCGTCTCGACCCAACCATGAAGAGTTGGCAAGAATACACAAGACCAATTGCCCAACAAGGTAAGATTAATTTGTATTATTTTTCAATCTGATATATGATTAATTCCCCTTCAATTTTATTAAGGTTATGAAATTGTTTTATCCGCTTGTTGGTACTTGAATTATATCAATTATCCTTATCCTGGACGAGATTGGGAACTCTACTATCTCTGTGATCCCAGATCATTCACAAGTAAGGATTGAAATTTTTTTCCTAATGATTTCAATGCTAATGAAAACTTTTTCTCACAGATGTGAAGCAAGAGAAAGATCTTGTAGTAGGAGGAGAAGCTTGCCTATGGTCCGAATTTGCTGATGGAACCAATATATTGTCAAGAATTTGGTAGGACTAATAGAATTTTCTCCAATGTTTAGGTGATTGTGTGCCTAATTTACTCCAATTTTTTCCTTTCTAAAGGCCAAGAGCTTCTGCTGTAGCTGAAAGATTGTGGACTAATCCAAATGTCAACGATGTGGATTCAGCTCGCTTCCGATTAGATCAACATCGGTGCAGAATGTTGGAAAGAGGTAAATAATTAGCCAGAGAAAAGCTCGAAATTAGTTGAACAAGCCTTGCTTGATATTATTCTAATACTAACGAAACTATCAAACTCTTCACCAGGTATCCCAGCTGCTCCAATCTTGAATGGTTTTTGTGGTGATTATGAATGGGCCAACAAAGAGGTTTCAGTGAAACCAGGAGAACGAATTGCTCTGGGCCAATGATTGTAGACAATACTCGAGACACATACTATTTATTTTGAGGTCTCAAGGGCTAGACTCGAAACTTTTTCGATTCATTCGCGATCAATGTAGCATTTCATACAATAAATTTGAAACTCAATAAGTTTTTCGAATTCATCTCATACCTTCGATATCATCTTATATTTTCCAGTTTTCTTAGACTCATCTCTGTTACTGGAAATTATCGAAAAATGGGTCAACATTACTGCTCCATAGGTCCTCCATCAACTCAGCTAAGAGTAATGTTCAGAATTTCTCAATTGAAATCATACAATGAACACCAAGAAGAAAAAGGTAGTAGCTAAATCCTATATTCTAATTAAGAATTGAAAAAAGATTCCACACCGACTGACTTAAAAGAAACTTAAACAGACGTATACACATGGATTAAAAGAGTATGCTCATTTAATTCAGCTGATAAATCAGCCAAATGAAATAACAAAAATATAGAAAATCATCTAAAAAATATCTGAAAATAGCCTATTGCTGAGCAGAGATTATCAAAAATTATCAATCACTATGATCGAGATTCGAAAAAATAACATCATTCGAGGGTTTTAATCCCCCAGTAAACAATCGATAAAAATAGAAAGGAGAAATCTCTCATCAAACAGAACGATTTAGAAAAATAGACTCTTACTAAATTATTTCAACAAATTGCTAAAATTGAGAATCATCTTATAAAATGCACTAAACTTTCTCAGGAGATCCAGATCTACTAGCTTTACGGAAATCCTCGTGCCTTTTGAGAACTTCATCAACAATAAATGCTTCAATTTCGACACCATCTTCATTGCACACAATTTTCTGATTCTCATTCTCGGTCACGATCAGAACTTCTTTTTTGCGAGAGTGGAGCTGATTTGCTATGACCAAATGATGTCCATAACGAAGTAACGCTTTCCTTGCTTTCTGGAGTAGAATATTTTCATCCGTTTCGAGCTGTTGGTGAATTCATGAATAAATTTGTGAAGTCTTTAGAGAACAGAGCATCCACAATAGACAGAATAGTATTACCTTGAAAGAAACAACATAGGTATTTGGAGCCCAATACTTGATGAGAGGACGAAGCATCTTGGGAACAATTTCAAGATGTAAACTGAGGGGACCATTAGACTCAATTTTGTGGGTTGCCTTTATCACAGGAAAAAATTTGAATTCGATCCCAGAATGGGAAAATCAATAAATTTGAAATAAAAATTCTTCTTTCCTTCCTTACCACAAGAGATGAGGGGATATAAAAATCAGAGACGGCTGCGGCAAGATATAGAACGGCTCGGGACCTCAGCGGTTTCAAAGCACTTGCGACTTCTCGTAGATAGAAAAGATATTCGGAAAGTGTAGTAAAGTTGATCATCAGCAAATTATCTTTGTGAGCGATATATTTTCGGACAGTAGTAGACAATTTTCGGCTCAGATCCATTGACACTGCAATGAAATAAGTTTGTTACTGTGGAATCTGAAGTTTATCAAATTTGAGATATTCTTACACTGAAGGCGCTCTCCATCACCAAATGATAGAGATTCCAGCAGCTGATAAACATTCACATGACGAGTGAAAGGTTCCAGTGACTTGGTTCGATACATAAAAATAACGCGATAACCTTTCTCCAGGAAATATCTATCGAACAGAAGAATAATACATAAATCTCAAGAATAATCTTAATAATACAATCAACAAATGAATCCTACTGTTCCCACTTACTCAGCTGATGCTGCTCCTCTGGTTCCAGCTGAAAAATTGTCCACAAATCGTACAGTATTATGCTCTAAAGGCACTGTGGTCCCACCTGACTGTGAACAATTGAATTTGTATATTAATCATAGATGAACTCACATTGAATGACAAGTTGAATACTTACAGTCACCATAACAATAGGTTTATCATTGCCAGCGGAAATGAACGCATCAACTCGTTCTCGAATATCACTCAAATTTGCCGGTTCTTTAAAATTTTTGAAGAAAGTTTCAATTTTAATCATCTCATCTTCAATCGGCTCGCCAGACACTTCCATGTTTATTTCTGGCAACCAGAAAGAATCATTTTATTAGACTGATTACACATACACTACTACGTGTAATTGATGTAAACAGCTGTGATGATCAATTATGAGTATTTCTTTTCGTAAGCTATGAGCATCAGATTATCATAGAACAGAGAAAATAAATTTATTCTTTTCCCAAAATTTCGATAGAATCTTCCTGATCACAAGTCGATTGTACATATTGTACATATTTGAGCACGGAATGAAGCGTAAAAACAACAATAAACTCGACCACTTGTGGAGAAGCTCATGTCCTCACCATCAGAAGGAGTCAAAAACAAATAATAGAACATGTATCATCTAATCACTTCATCACTACCACATAATTAAAATTCATGTGATTACTTACCATTCATAGGCACCTATGTAACATTACCTAAAAAAACCAGGGACAAAACAAAAAATCAAAACAAACCAAAATGAAACTGACTGTCAACACACAGTGACTGGATGTGTGTGTGAATAGATTGACTAATAAGAACTGTGCGCGGTTCAAGAAAGTTTTCGTCAGCTTCGTGTACTCTGTCATGCATACACTTTATGATAAGTTGAACAACATTTGCAAATGACGATCAAAAGTTCACATTCATGAAAAATAATTGGCAAAAATTATCAATCATCATCTGAAAAATGGAATGAAATTCAATTTTATCTGATCAGATGATTTATTCCGATTCTTTTGAAGGAAATTCGCTTTCTATCTCTCTCTCACATCCAGTGTGTGTGAATGTAATTTATTTTTTAGTGAGTGTAGTGTAATTCTCTCTCTCTCTCTCTCTCTCTCTCTCTCTCTCTCTCTCTCTCTCTCTCTC
>QZCP01000212.1:135194-167253 GCA_003956705.1 Brevipalpus yothersi | reverse complement strand
TTAACATCCTGAATATGATGGATTGTTTTTTGTAAGTACATTTATGTGTTTATTTATTCAGCTTAATGAAGAAAGAAATCAAATCCGTATTATACACCCACAGATAATATGATTCCCCCATAGGTTAAAATTGGAAATTATGCAATTTTTCCAAGATGATTCTGATTTCAAAAAAAAATTTCCACTGTTCAAGGAGAGCCACTCGATCGTTTCTTGGGATCGAGATTCACTTCAACCTCCGAGTTCTCTTTTGATCTATAAATTCCTAGTCGCTTATTCACTAATATAAAAACAAGTCGAAAAAAAATTGCTACGTAAATTGTGGGCAATATGAAACCTTTGTAAACGAACGGATTACTGAGAGGTAGGTCAGCCAAGATTATTCCTCGTAATGTACGAAATCCACTGGTATGTGGTAATAATTCTGAAAATGGAGTGATATAATACGGTTGAGCTTCAACCGCTATGTTAGCACCTTCCAGAGCTGATATTGTGTATGGAAGAACGATCGAGCTTGTAAGGAGCATCACCTCGGACATTGCCAATAGTCCAATCAATTGGCCCAAGAGAACAGCAAAAACGACAAAAATTATGATCAAAAAGTATGCAAATAAGAATATGGATCTCAACTGGATCTCAAGAAAATGTAGAGTCAAGATGATGGCACAAATTCCGGAAATACCGATAAACAGAGAATTGGTTATGAGTTGAGCCAAAAATATGTCCATACTGGTGAGACCTGTGGACATGAATCGCTTGATGGATTGATCTCTCATCACTGCTATCATTGCTAAGCCAGCTATTTGAATGGCTCCCGAAAATGTTGATATTACCACATTACCAACCATCACCCATTTATCTGATGGATCTTCAGGTGCTGTACCATCGATCAGAGAGTTTTCAAATTTCATTGGATATGTTGACAAACTTTTCAAACTCAAATTTGCTTTCGAACCTTCCCAATATTTTGAATACGCATAATTCAATTGTGATTCAATCATCCTCATTAAAATACTATTTGTGGTATCAGCGTAGAGAATGATTTGAGATCTTTTTACTATTTCAGGACCGATCAACGACCAATCAATCACAAGCCTCTGGAAGTGTGCATCAGCAAAACCTTCCCTTATATGTATTGAGGCATGAAGTTTTTTCGATGCAACATCTTCCAGCGATTTATCGATATGAGTATATGGTATCATTTCGAACATTTCATGATTGATGTAATCTTTGAAGTGTGTCGGGTGGATACATTCCAAACACAGTGGCTTGATATTGAGACTAGTGATCAATGATGAATCATTGTAAATAGTCTGATTTTCAATGCAAACACCAATCTTCAAGCCCTTAAATTGACTTGTCCATGCAATATGAACCAGAAAAACATGGAAAGTGGCGATTCCAATTGCACCAAAAAAAGACACAGGAGATGAGAAGAATAAACGAATGAACCGATACATGATAGCTGTGACAATCAATAAACGTTGAATAAATCCTTTTTCATATTTTTTTGGTGGAATATAGTCAACATCGGGTCCAGGATTAGGTTTGTAGGGCTGATTAGATTTGTATGAGCATATCTTATCAAATGCTTGTCCCAAATTGTCAACCCCATGAATAGCCTTAATTTCTTGAGGAGTTCCTGAGAATATAATTTTTCCTTTGCGCATAAAATTAACCGAATCAGCATGTTCGCACTCGTTCATGTAATGTGTTGTGATCATTATACAGATGCCTTTAGATTTCAGTTCAAACAAGAGGTTCCATATCTGATGCCTGAGAATAGGATCGATTCCAACGGTGGGCTCATCAAGTATCAATAATTTCGGAGAATGTAGGATAGCGATTGCTAATGATAAGCGTCTCTTCATTCCACCACTCAATGTGAAAATTAATTTATTCCTCTTATCACTAAGGCCAACTCTTTGAAGCACTTCATCTGATCGTCTCGATATCTCTGATATGTCCATACGATAAAGAATTCCATAGAGGAAGAGGCATTCTCGCACTAGTAGATCACTAGGAACTGCTTCCTCCTGAGGCATGTAGCCCAAAGATGGTCCAGGCACACCAATACGAGTGCGATTCATGCGATTATTGGTACAATCAAGACCAAACAGAGTTATTTTGCCTTCATCAACAGGCAGCATGGACACAATGATCTTGGCCAAAGTTGTTTTACCACTTCCACTTGGGCCAACAATCGCTAATATTTCCGAAGAATGTCCAGTTAAATGTATTTCACTAATTTCAGCTTCATGATAAATTTTTTGGTGTGGATAAATGAAACTAAGATTTTCTACTTTAATCACCACTTGTCTTGAGGCATGCATGCATGATGTAGATTGCATTGTCACTTTCGCCTTCTGGCACTATGAACTTGTATTAACGGATATTTTCAACAGATTTGACGAACATTACTTCAGCACTTGGACACATACGAATAATTTTCACTTCTCTCTTCTGAATATGAGATGTTCTTCCACTCCCAGATCACCTAAAAAGTTTCAATTCCGTAATTGATGGACTACTTTATCACTTTCGATGAAGAGACCAATTCTTATCTTAACTGATTGATATAAAGTGAACATGTCAACACATCATGCCTTCTTCTCAGTTTCAAGGTAGAAACATTTTCTTATGCTCAAGTTGAATAAATAAAATCGTCCAGATGTCCTGGGGCAAGAAGGTAAAGAGATAAGTTTTCATCAAGGAGAAACAGCATCGAAGCAAGTTGCTATTGCCAATATAAGAACGAAAAAGTTGCTTTCACACGAACCTTGTGGAAATATCATGATGAACGCTAAGATGTGATAATTCATTGATTCGATTTTATCAAAATATTATCATTATAATGAATGCCAATGTGTTCATGATGGCCAGACAGTTTCTTGACGTTGTAGTTTTTAGTGAGAGGTCGATATTTTTTTTTGTCTCAGAGATAAAACAGTTTAATGACTTTGACCACTTTCATGGCGTACAAGATAGGCTGAAAGTTTCTTGGCATGATAATTTTTTACCAGAAGTCGATAATTTTGGATCAAAAAATAAAAAACAGTCTGGTAATTTTTGACCTCAGAATCTCTCAAAAAATGTCCGATTGAGCTTTGGTATTATCTCTCAACACTGATTTTACTAGGTTTTTGTGATGATGGCTGAAAACTTTGATGAAAATGAGCATTTTTGGAAGTTACTTGGACACATAGTTATCACATTGTTCTATCTTGCGGTCGAAAATTATCGAATTTTCATTGAAAATTGGCATGTCAAAAAACTTTGAGCCCACCTCGCAGTTTGAATGAGGTTTTGTTTCAAAAATAAGTCAGACAAGATGATGAAGGACAATTTTAGTCAATGCAGGCTTGTTTAATATAGCAAGTACATGAATAGCTCGATTCAAAAAATTATTGTTAAAATGACATACTTGAAGAGGGCAATATCATATAGATTGGTGAAGGTAAGTTCGAAATCAAACTCGATACAAAATTCATCGGGAACTCATCAAAACTTATTCTTCACCCTCTGACCTTCCAACGCAGATGTTTACATCTCGGTTACTGAATAAGCATAAAGTTTTTGGCTCTGAAAATGGCCTCTATCCAGCAAACAACTTTCAGATAAATTAACATATGAACTATCAAGAATTTTATCTTAAACAATTGTTTAAGTTCTAGATGAGAATTAATATCACATGATCAGATGGATCGGCTAGCATTTCTGAGTAAGTGACCAGAGCTTTGAACACTAAAGCTCTCATTACTATCAATGATGTCATCTGATTGCTGCTTAGATCACTGTAAATGATCAGATTAGTTTAATTTTTCTCATGGCAAGTTCAACAAAGTATTACATTTGAAACACAATCTAACTAATACTCAGAGATTGTATAGTTTAATACAGGGAGCTTGTATGAGGAAAGGTTTTTGTTCCGAAAAGAATTCGAATTTGATTTTCCCCCGAAAAAGAATAGAAAACTTTTCCTCCGAAATAAGAGCCACTAAAAGTAGCCATTTTGTTTATAAAATTATCTTCGAACATTTGTTTTGTTACATAATTTTGGATTGTGATAAATTGAATTCAATTAGATTCAAATTGCATTGTTGTTCGAATTAGTATGACTCCTCAGCAAGATTCTGCCCGAAAGGATGTCCCTGCAGATCGGTTTCTACACCTCAAACTTACTTCAATAGCCAAGAAGAGCCAAAAGATTCGTGTCCAATCGCCTCGTTCATTTCTTCAGAAAGACATCATATTGAAATTTGTAAGTAACTATGGGTAAAAAATGAAATTACCTTCTTTTGATCATTCAATTTTTCTTCAAGGATCTGAAAAATGGTTTCAATAAGAAACCTGTGGATCATCTTGAATTAGCTTTCTCATCTGATGAAAAAAAACCCAATTCATTTCTCTCACTCGATTTGGGCCCTCCCGATTCATGCAGAACTCATCAAACCATCGATAAGGAAACCATTGATGTAAGTGATTCTTTCGTTTTAAAAATGGTGAATTTTAACCTATTTTTGTCAAAAATTTTAATAAAATACCAACCAGGAACAGCCAGCCAAGGATAGTCTACTCTCGGCTCCAAAATTACCGTTCACCATATTCGAACAAGCTATAGAGCAAATACCGATCGATGTTGCATATGTGGAAGAAGCCATTAAAATTGGTGAATACTCTAAAATTTCTGAGAAAATGAGCAGAACCAGAGCTATACAAGCGATTATAATCAGCGTAGTCTGTAGAAAGGAGGAAGAAGAAAAAGGCCAACCCGATATAAACATACCATCTGATGATACTCAAGTTGACCCAACCATCAGCGAAGAGGAAGATATTATGATCATTGCAAAAGTTATATACCCAGACCTTACTGGGGTAGATCTAAAAAAGTGTTATCAAAAAAGTCTAGAAAGTCTAAAATATATTGTACGATTTATTCATCGTCACATGTCGATTAATAAGAGATAATGTCCACCCATGAGAGTAAATGATTCTCTCTTTAAATATATTCCAATACTCTCTGTCTAACGAGCAAAATTTTCAATTCAAGAATGTCTTTTCAATGTATCTAAAAGAGAAAAAGTATCAAAAATTCACCAATGTTTATATAATTTTTGAAGCTATAGCTAGCAAAAAATCTCAGAATTTCCCAAAATACTACATTATGAAGCCACTTATTCCAATGCTTCTCAATTTGTGCAGCTTTTTCCAATCAAAATATGCAAATAAATATAAACTTCCATTAGTTACATGATCAGGAAACTGTCGAGAGCTCTCGACAGTTTGGTCTAGACCAAACTTGCCTCATAGACCGACATCTGCCATTGGAAAGGCTAATCAATGCGTTTAAAATAAAATATGTCTCTTTTTTCCAGTTTCTCTTAAACTTGAGCCTAAAAATTAATCAGATGATTAACGGAATTAACTTCAAAAGAGAAATAATTCTCAAACAGCAAAAATTGAACGACGTTTCAGATGAACTCTGGAGAGGTGGGAGTAAGATTCTTCTTTGATGATTTTCTCACTAATTAGCTAGATAATTTTGGGTTCCTGCTTTCACAATGTCAAGGGGAAGTTGAACAATCTACTTTCCACTTTCTAATAAGTCGAATCTCAATATTGTATGTCCGAGAGAAGCGATAAAAGAAGGACTAACATTATACTTAAGGTTTGAAAATTATCATGTCATCAAACATTCAGCTCACTTTTTAGTTTGAATAGAGATCCGTTCGAAGTAGGTGATGGAATTATATTTCCGATTAGCGTGAGTCTCTCTCATCTTCCTCGATTGTAACAATCATTGGAACACTTTAAGTGAGTGGCAATTTTTTGTTAATCTGAGAATAAATCTTGTTTTTAATCAGGAAATTTAATACTGAATTCATGGGGAATCACTGGAAAATATTCCCTGAGACTCCAACACCAAATGTTGACATCTAACTCATTGAATAAGAGTAAAGTTTTTGACACTGAAAATGATTCCCTTCCAGCTAAGAATATTCAAAATAATTTTCATTGAATATCAAAAGCTATCTTCTTAAGAATTTCAACCAATCTTACACAATTGTCCAAGTTGTATATCACTTTAATTCAAGATCAAAGATCAGTTATTTCCAGATTTTCTCTCTTTTCTCGTTCTGGAGATTTTTCTTGGTTTTGCAGGATTCCAGCCTCTTGTTTACCATGTTGTAAGTCAAAAGGAATAGAACTATTGTATAAATTGTAGGTAGAATGAATCCTTTATAAACAAGAGAATTGGTAAAAGGTAAGTTGGCCAGAACTACCCCTCTTAATGCTCGAAGTCCACTGGTGTGGGGTAATAATTGGGAAAATGGAGTAATATAATATGGCTGAGCTTCAACCGCTATGTCAGCCCCTTCCAGAGCTGATATTGTGTATGGAAGAACGATTGAAGTCGTGAGGACCATCACTTCACTCATGGCCAACAATCCAATTAGTTGTCCAAGCAGAGCAGCTAACAATATGAAAATCAGTATCAATAAATATGCGATCCAGAAGGTTGGTTTGAAGATTATTTCAAGTAAGTTGAGAGAGAAGATGAGAGCACATATTCCTGAAATGCCGGTGAAAATAAAATTGCTCACTAGCTGAGTCAAAAATATGTCCATACTTGTTAGACCTGTGGACATGAATCGCTTGATGGATTGATCTCTGATTGCTGCTATGATTGCAAAGCCAGCTATCTGAAAAGCTGCAGCAAACGATGAGTTGACCACTTGACCCACCATTTTCCATGTACTTGATGGGTCTTCTGGCTTTTTACCATCGATCACAGAACTTTCCAACCTCATTGGATAGGTTGACAAACTTTTCAAGCTCAAATTTGCTTTCGAACTATCCCAATATTTTGAAAAAGCGTGGGTCAATTGAAGCTCAATTGTCCTCGAAATTAAAGTATTACTAGCGTCAACGTAGAGAATGATTTGAGATTTCTTAACCATTTCTGGACTAATCATCGACCAATCAATCGCCAGTTTCTGGAAGTATGCTTCCATGAAGTCTTCCTTTACATGCACAGAGGCATGGATTTTCTTCGATGCAACATCTTCCAGAGATTTATCAATATTCCCATAAGATACCATTTCAAACATATCACGCTTGAGGAAGTCGTTGAAATGACTTGGATGAATACACCCCAAACACAGTGGCTTGAGACCAGTAATCAGTGATGAATCATTGTGGAAAGACTGATTTTCAATGCAAATACCAATTTTAAGGCCCTTGAATTGACTTGTCCATGCGATGTGCACTAGAAAAATGTGGAAAGTAGATATTCCAATTGCACCATAAAAAGATACAGGAGATGAGAAGAATAAACGAATGAACCGATACATGATAGCTGTGACAATCAATAAACGTTGAATGAATCCTTTTTCATATTTTGGTGGAATATAGTCAACATCCGGTCGAGGATCTGGCTTGTAAGGCTGGTTAGATTTGTATGAGCACATCTTATCAAATGCTTGTCCCAAATTGTCAACCCCATGAATAGCCTTAATTTCTTGAGGAGTTCCTGAGAATATAATTTTTCCTTTGCGCATAAAATTAACCGAATCAGCATGTTCACACTCGTTCATATAATGAGTTGTGATCATGATACAGGTGCCTTTAGATTTCAGTTCAAATAGGAGATTCCATATCTGATGCCTGAGAATAGGATCGATTCCAACAGTGGGCTCATCGAGTATCAATAATTTCGGAGAATGTAGGATAGCGATTGCTAATGATAAGCGTCTCTTCATTCCACCACTTAATTTTAAAATTAATTTATTCCTTTCATCACTAAGGCCAACTCTTTGTAGAACTTCATCTGATCGTCTCGATATCTCTGAAATATCCATACGATAGAGAATTCCATAGAGGAAGAGGCATTCTCGCACTAGTAGATCACTAGGAACTGCCTCCTCCTGAGGCATGTAGCCCAAAGATGGTCCAGGCACACCAATACGAGTGCGATTCATGCGATTATTGGTACAATCAAGACCAAACAGAGTTATCTTGCCTTCATCAACAGGCAGCATGGACACAATGATCTTGGCTAAAGTTGTTTTACCACTTCCACTTGGACCAACAATTGCTAATATTTCGGAAGAATGTCCAGTTAAATGTATTCCACTAATTCCAGCTTCATGATAAGTTTCTTTGTGTGGATAAATGAAGCTAAGATTTTCAACTTTCACAATTACTTGTCTTGATGTACACTGAGTATCACTAGATTGCATTGTTGGGCACTTTCGCCTTCTGGCAGTATGAATTTGTATCAACGGATAGTTTCAACAGATTCGACGAACATTCCTTCAGCACTGAACAACATATAAGAATGATTTCTACTCCTCTCTCCTGAATATGAAATGTTCTCCCACTTTCAAACCATCTGAAAAGTTTTAATTCCGTAACTGAGGTTTTATTTTTTTTATCCGCTCTATCACTTTCGATGAAGAGACCAATTCTTATCTTGACTGATTAATATAAATAAACTTGTAAACATATCATGCTTCATTTTTAGTTTCAAGGTAACATTCATTACCAACAAGTTGAATAAATGATATCGTCCAGATGTCCTGGGGTAAGAAGCTAGAGAGGGTCAAGCATTCGAAGAAAGATGAAAAAAATTTTCGAATCAGATAGCTCGTAGATACGTCAGGAAAGGAGTTGAATTATGGAGAGCCTTATAAGTTAATGACTGAAGGCGACGATTTCAAAATTCATATATATTCAAGTCAAGAATCGATAACAGAAAATACCAGGCTGCCATGCGATGTTCTACACTACTTTGATAAGATCCTTGGAAAACATTCAAAGACTGATAAACAAAGTTGATTGTGGGATTTTGTTTTTCGAAAAATTAACTGATAAAATATTAATAATTCATCATAGAAAATTTTCTCATAAGCTCAATCTGTTCGTCTTTTGAGCGTGATATCCATTCGAATTGGACGTCTTACATGACTAAATTTACCACATTCAGGATTTTTGATAGTCGACAGTAGTTCGTAGCGTTTGAGAAGCTCGACTATGGCAATTTTTACATCAAGTAGGGCAAATCTCATGCCTATGCATATTCTTGGACCACTTCCGAACCCATAGAAAGCATTTGATGGAATTTCTGCTCGCCTTTCGGGCATAAAACGATCGGGGTCAAAAACTTCTGGTTCAGGAAAGTAGTCAGGATCCATATGAATCACTTGTATGGGAACTTCGACAGTAGCTCCTTTCGGAATTTCAACTTTATCCGGCAATCGCCATGGCTTGTTGGCCATTCTCATTGTACAGTATACTGGTGTATCCATTCGAAGAGTTTCCATGAAAACAGCATTCAAATAAGGCATTGTGAGCAGAACATCATAATCATCGGTATCATTTTCCATAATCTCTTGATACAGTCTTTCCTGAACCTCTGGATTAAGTGCCAACCGGTAACACATCCAACTCAATTGAAGACTGGATGTATCATAGCCACCGATGATGAATAGAACACTTGATGATGCCATCTCATTGTCGGTAAGCTCACGCTCTAAATCTTTTTTAGAAATTTTGGTTCCTTCGGGAAGTTGATTAGGATCAATTAGTGCCAATTTTGAATCGAGTAGTAGTTGAAGAAAATCTCTACCAGTTTTTCCACTCTTCTTCCGTTCGATTGCAAGGTCGACAATCAAATTTTTAAAGTAATTAAAAAGATCATCAGGCACAATGTATACACGCAAAAGTTTGATCAACCAATTAGGTAGAGCAATGTACGATATCATTCGCCAGAAAAGAATGTATGCAAATTTGTTTGCATTTAATACAAATTCACCATCTTCATATGGATTCAAATCTTTGGCGAAAAAACATTTTGCAGCAACATCCAGTGTGTATCGATCGAAAAGTCGCTTGAATTCAATTTGAAATGGTTTACCATTATCATTAGCTGATTTTTCAATTTCATCCATCGCCTTATCGGCACATTGTTTCATCGGTTGGAATAAAATTTTCATCTTGCCTGTTGTAAAACATGGTGTCAATGCGGAATGTAATGTTTTCCAACGTTGACCAGCCACAAAAGGTAGTAAACTGTCTTCAATGTCTCTCTTGGCTGCCAATTCAAATCGATCCGGAAAGGTAATCGTATCATTAAGAATTTTTTGTGCAAGGTTTTTTTCACTAATCACAAGAATTGGATGTAAGCCATCGTAGCGTCTTTTGAATCGATGCAATTGAGAGTAATAGAAGAAGTAAAAGTAAGGGGTATTAGTAGTGTTATGAGAGGAAATGATCTTCAATTATTTACTTACCCCCAAATTTTTCCATATTTTTTAAAATTTTCAATATAAGTATCAGCCACTGGTTTCTGGGTGAAACCATACCAATTGAGTAGAGGAAAATAATGATTGGGACCAGAAATTCCTCGTCTGCTCCAGTATGAGAAACGATTGTAAATGTAACTGTAGCGGAGAGTAAATTAATTGTTCATTAATTGTGGAATGCAACATTTTCTTCACACACAAACTCACATTATTAGCGAGGCGAGGCCAATGGCAAGTATTGCCGAGACAGCATTGAATGTTGCTGGGAACAATTGAGGCATACATGTATTTCCTTTCACTACGAATTGGATGATTTTCTCTCCAAAATTTCTATTCTTTGAAGAATTTCACAATTTCTAGTTTACTTGACTGCATTATCACGTTAATGTGAACAGAAAAAAATCCAATCAATATCTGCAACATTTGATTATCGAATAATAATACAAGATAAAAGAGAGCTCTTCACAATGATAGTCCTTCATGAGAGCTAAAGTGCTTTAAGTCCAAAGGTCTCAAATTTTTTATTGAACTCTATTGAAGTTCAGCCAACTATTGAGAGAAAACCTGGTAGACAGTATAGATTTAGATAGTAGATTGTGTCAGAGAAAAAATTGCATTGGAAAATCTCAAGTCTACCTGTAGAAATTGAAGTGATTCTCTCCTCTAAAGTTCCATGAGGCTGGATAGCCCTCATAACACTGTATTTGAGTTTATTTTAAGCATCATAAGTTAATTAATACCTTTCCAAGATCTATGTTGCACATTGTTTGAGAAGGTTTTATTTTTTCCTCGTTTGGATGCTTAAACTGATAACGATCTGTTTTCGATCGGTGCTTTTTTGTTGGAAAGTTACATGGAACTCCAGAATCGTGTCTAGGGCATGATACAAGCATGCAAGATTAACAATAAGCGTGCAGAGAGAAAGAAAGAAAGATAGAGAGACTAACAAGTTGTAAGTTCATGCAGCACATTTCTTTGGCGTAAGATGATATAATTGATTAAATATTTTTTCATACATATTTCATTTTTTTTCAGAGATTTTTCCACGCCAGTTCATAGTTTCAATGATAGGGAGCAGTTACCTAAGTTTTTATTGATCTCGTAGTCGAATCTGACGAGGGAAAAATAGAAAACAAATAATGTCAAGAAGAGAAATTGATTGACAATCACACAATTGTCGAGTTTTCCCGATGTCTATTAGCCTTCTTTCAAGTTCGACATTCAAGCATATGAGAGCGAGTTCCATAATTCATTCGGTTGCTATTAAGCGGAATGTTTCTTCGAGTTAATCTATTTTCTCTAAAAGCCTTCACATGCTTCCGGTTGAACACAATTCTCACCATCTGTAGAACAAAAATTTTTCACCCTAACAATCGATTACAATCATAGATTGCAAGCTCTAACCAAGAGTTACCATTGAACTTTTGTCTAATACTCTAGCGATCCCATACCTACAATGTATCTCCTAAGCCATAATAATCATAAGAAAACATATCACACATCACGAAACATTTTCACTTTTAATCACAAATTTCAACCTCATGACCTGAAACGATAATTGCTCATCATGTACCTGAAACGATCGTATAGTTCATTCAATAAATCCTGTCTCTCTCTCTCTCTTTCTCAACTTCACTTACCAGAACGAGGTGTGAACTTGAGCGCGATCAAAATTTAGGACACGATCGAGTATTGGACTCAGTAGTGAAGCATCTACTCAACTTGTATCTGATATTGGAACTTCTCTTCATCATTTCAGATAGAAAGAGAGAGAAAAAGAGAGAGAGAAGAGAACATGAATTGTTGATGATTCATTTCATGATATCTAATCATCTGAGAGCTTGATTTCATCAGGCCTGATTTGAGGAGGAAGTGTTCAAGAAAGTGTATATTATCACAATTCATTGAATAGTTATCACTATTTTTTCCATTACTACTGTGTGTATTATTGAAATTTTTTGCATGATAATTTCAACCATTTCTTGTTTCTCTCTCTCCTTTTTTCTCTCTTCTCTATGCGATTAGCTCAAGGCTATCAGCCTTCTTTTTTATCCTTGTTTATGGCTTCAACGTTCTTGTACTCTGTGTAGTAGTAGTTGTTGTGTTTTTGCTTAATTGATAATATTGTGAACACAACATTTTTTGAATTAAACAATTGTGTTCATGTGTGTATATCGATGTCTGTATCCGTGTGTTTAGATCTGATTTTATAAATATCTCATTAAACATCATGATCAAAAGAAATGTATAGTGATTGTGTTGATATTGGAAGCAATATTTTGATCTGGCCCACCTTCGGGATCTGTTTGATTGATACTTTCAACAATAATAACAAAGAATCTCACTCAAATGAGAATCTCGCCAAACACTTACATAGCCACTACTATGCTACCTACAAGTAAGTGGTTACAATTACCTTTTTCCTTACTCAATTTGAGTCCTCTTTTGTTTCCATTTTCCCCAATTAATGAAGAGCATACCCATAGAGATGATTCATCATTTAAGTGTATATGTCTCCTCATGTATCGATTGTTTTTTCATTTCTCTTTCTCTTCTTCTTTTCTTCTCTTTAGTTTCCATTTGGATATGGATTCACTTAGCTTGGCAAACGGCCTTGGCTGCTACTGTACCAAAACTGAAGCTTAATTCATCTTCTCACCTCCATAATAGCGATACTATTCATTCTTCTCATAAACCTTTGCGTCATGACACTCTGATTGCTGAGAAGAAATCATTTCCATTTGCATCATCCAGACAACATCCATTTTCATCCACATCTTGGGAATATGAAAGCTATTTTCGCCATGATTTCAAGTGTGAAAAAATTTTTCTCCAAGCCTCTCGAGGCTCCTTCTATAACCCTGGATATCCTGTATCCATTCGAAACAATACCTCATGCTCCTGGTACATAGGAATTAAATCACAAGAAATTCTTACGCTCAGGTTAGTATGATGACTTATACCATGAGATTACTGATAGCGCCAGCATTTACTGACATTCAAAATTATTCTCTCCCTCAGTTTCGATGATTTGGACATACCAGAGGATGATCCCATTCATTGTGGCTCTCACAGTTCAAATTCCTCAACAAATGAACCATGTTGTCATTCTAGTGCTTTGGTGATCAGATCGAAAAACTTTTTGTTCCGAGAGAAACGTTATTGTGGAAGGAGTGAGGATTATAAGCATATCTTTTCTACTTTCATTCATCAAGGCGAAGATGTTATAGAAATTATTTTCAAAGGAATCAATCAGAAAGCAAATGGAAGAGGATTCCATGCTACTTTTTCTAGATCTACTGTTGGAGCTCCCTGCTTAGAGGGAAGCGAATTTAAGTGTTCAAATAGTAAATGTATAGATAAGTCTTGGGTTTGTGATCGTCGAGATCAGTGTGGGGATAATAGTGACGAACAAGGCTGTACTCGACTGTGTCGAGAAGCCAATGAAGCTCGATGCTCTCATCACAAACATCATGGCTCAAGTAAGTGTGAGATTTACAAATTGTAAAACTTATTTTCTGACCATCATTCATCTCTAATCAGTTTCAAGTGGACTATGTTACTCATTTCCTCGCGGTCGCTGCGATGGAACATGGGACTGTTTGGAAGGCACCGATGAGAAAGGCTGTGATGAAAAGTGTCCGCCAGATACTTTCATCTGTTCGGCTGGCAAATACTGTATCAATATGGCTAGTCGATGTGACGGGAATCTTGATTGTCCCGATTTTAAAGATGAACTGAATTGTGGTTTGTGTGGACCAAACATGGTCTCATGTGGCCCTGATAATTTGAGAGAATGTTATCATCCATCAAAGCGGTGTGATGGTATTTTTGATTGTGCAAATGGGAAAGATGAAATGAGTTGTGAGCCGTCAAAGTGCAACAAGATGATACTTTGTTCATCAGGTGACAAATGCTTTTCTCCCGAAAAGCGGTGCAATGGTGTTTCAGACTGTTCAGATTCTTCTGATGAGCGAAACTGTTCCAGTCTTCTGTGCCGTCCGGAGCATGGAAATTTTCTCTGTTCAAATCGCAATTGTATCAAAGCAGTTTGGATCTGCGATCGTTCCAACGATTGTGGAGATAATTCGGATGAAATCAATTGCCTGAGGAATAGTGTGATTACAGCTGTTCTCATGGGATCTCTTATTTGCGGTTAGTTGAGTGACTTTGAACATTATGCATGTAGCTGCCAATTTGAACGGTTAAATTTGAAAGTTTCTTGATTAACGATGATATTTCCTCATTTTCCAGGGGTCCTCCTTGTCATAGCAATTAGTTGTACTTGTAAATTGATTGCTCTCCGTCAAGTTCAACAGCATCACTCTTCCAGTGGAGACAACCTTGGCCGAGGCTCTTCTGGGAGCAATCTTTACTCATCTCATCCATACCATAGATACTTCCCTTTCAGTGATCAGACTTCTAATTCCTTGTTTATACTTGAGAATGAATGTTTTTATCGGGATCCACCTCCAAGCTACGCCCATGCAGTGGCCTCTGATTGTGATAGATCCAGAAGAAGGAATCCACGGAATCGGATGAGACCGCGTAATCGGAGAAGACCACCCACGCCTCCGCCTTTAACCGCCTCTCCAGATTCAGAGACAAGTGAAGCTCTGATAGTTCCGAATCGCCCCTCGAATGAGATCTCCTTACATCTCGGTGAAACACCTCTGCCGTCAAATTCAAGTGAAGAAAACAAAAATTCAGATAATAATACGAAACATGGTGATTCAACGGAAAGATCGGAGCACCCTGATGATCTTTCACCACCCTCACCTTCTAACAATTGTTCATCATCATCTAACGTCAACATTGAATTGAGTAATATACCTTCACCTCAAACGGACTGTGATCAACAACCTCTGCTCAGCGGTTGATATTTCCTTTACCAACCCTCGACCATTACCAAACACCCACTCCTTAGAATAATTTTTGAATTAACTTTTTTCTCCAATCACAAATCATTACTGTTATGGTAACTTGTGTAACCGCCTCTTGAGCAATATGCATTTGGCCAAGGCAGAGGCAGTAGCACATGTTTTTCTCGACCTGAGATTTCGTCTGATAACTTGTCCCCTGTCTGCTTTGTACTTTACGGTGAATTTTGTTTTGTTTTTCGTTTTAAAAAAGAAAGAAATCTCGATTGAAGTTTAAATAGACATTATTCATAATATTTCTCTGTAAATCTCATCTTCTTTTTTCTTGTTGGTGTCTTACAATTCACAAATAACGATTAAAATGGAACCATGTTCCAATCTGACTTGGAAAAATTTTATCTTTCTTCAGCACTCTTACTTTCGGGCAATTTAAGTCCAACTTTTCGAGCAGCTTCTTCAATAGTTGCTTCACCCTTGCCATAAAGAGTGACCAGCTCACGATACTTTGAAACACTTTCCAAGTATTTGTCATAAGTTCTAGCTGTGAACAGCATTTCATCTCTTGATCGGCAAGTTCTTTCGTCTGTAACATCATGTTTTCGACACTCTGAAAGTATAACTTTCATCGAAGGACTCTGAGTTATCTTTTCCTAGGGAATAAAGTAGAAAAAATATATATATATATGCTGCAGAACAAAACAATTTTTGTCAAATAATTCTGGTTGTTTATTAACTCACCTTTAGACCGAGTTTCCTGAGAAGATGTGAAATATTACGGACTACAGGTATCGCAGAACTTTGTCTCATTTTGATAAATAAGATGAATAAAATATTTGACAAAATTTGACTCAATCGAGGATTCGAGCCAAAGCTTGACGTTAACAACGAAGCAGGCTATAATGAATTGATCACCACAAATAATGACGAAGAAAAAGCCAATTCTTTAAACATTTGGGGCGAGATGCATTTCATAGAATCAAATCAATATTTCGGCTATAAAGAATCATCAGCAGGACCATTCAAGGGATACCAATGACAAGAGATTCAATTACCATAGATCATATGATTTTCATCGACAACAATTCGAGTCTGAAGGAGAAAAAGAGCAAAATCGATTTAAAAACAAAAACAAACACAATCGCATGGGTTAGCGTGAACAGTTGAATTCCCACAAATATGGTAAGATTTATGCATGCATATCAATCCACCATATCATCATATAGTAAGATGAACATTATTATTACACTAACCTAAATTATACTTTGCATTAAACACAGAGAAAAGAGTGGACACATGAAATGTTTTCAAAATCATTTACCTTTCAGGTGAACATGTTTACTCTGCTTGCGTACTTCTTCAAGCTTTAAGTCTTCAACGGCGCATGCTATTGGACTGATGAATTGTTTTCATTTGGCAATGTTGTTGTTTGTTTTGATCTGATTTTTTTGGAAGTGAATTTTTTGATCTAACTAATTTTTTTGGATTTTATTTACTTCAAGTATGAGTAGAAGACCTACCAAATCGGGAGCCCTTGCTCATTTGATTGGACATTACAATGATTCGGATGGTGAATCTAATCCAGAGGATGTTGATAGCCTTAGTGATCCACCATCAAATGTTGGCATGTCTGGATCAGCGAGTCCTGATCAAGTCTCTTTGGAAGAGGAAAATTATCCGTAAGTAGTGTTATATTTATGTAATATACTGTGTGATTGTTGATTGGATCTTTCTTTCCCATCTTTACAACAGGTCCATGGAGGGGGATGAAAACTCTGCCAATCGAGTAGAAGATGATGGTCCACCACTTTCACCGATCAGCTTTCATCGCAGCTTGTTGGGTCAAACAATTGATGAAACTATGATTCCATCTGATTTCACTCAACAAAAACCATCAGATTCACTGCTTCAGAAAATCAATCGACTTCATGAGCTGACTCTTCGTGGACAAAAAATGAAAGAGTCCATTGAGAAGCAGAAAGATTTTCGAAACCCTAGTATTTATGAGAAACTTGTATCTTTTTGTGAAATAGATGAGCTAGGTAGCAATTTTCCCCCTGAAACCTATGATCCACATAAATGGTCTAAAGAATCTTATTATGAAAAATTGGCTCAGAAACAAAAAGACCTGATGGATTCTTTGGCGAAGCAAAAGAAAGCAAAAGTTGAAATTGTGACTGGCACTAAAAAATCAACCCATGATTCCCACCACCACCACCATCATCATCATGGTGAAGAGCGTAAGAAGACCAAGTGGGACAATCCACCTCAATCATCTAATCCTGTATTAGCAATGCGATTGCCCAATCAATCAATACTCAATAGCACTAAGACAACATCGCATGTCAATCACTAAGTCCAACCCAACAACAATTCTCTATTCCAATTGTATTTTTCTCGATCTAACTTCTATATCCCATAAAATCTATAAAAAACTCCAAAATTCACACCTCTGAACTTTCATTTTCATCATCATTTAAGGTACCTGAAATTGCTGCATCATTGAAGAGTGCAAAGTCAACATCGAAGTCTAGCAAACTGAACTGAGAATCATTGTAATGAGCGCATACCAAATGCTCTGGAAGTTATTTCCATACATGATGAGATAAAAATTATTAATTCAGTTAATCAAAATACATCCTCAACTTAACGCTCTAAGCGTTAACTTTGTTTACGGCGCGCATTTCGTCACCCATTTAATTGACCAAAAACGCGGGAAACACATGACAAGCGCTTTTGGCGCCTAGTATTGTGTGTGTTGGTTTGTATGTGTTCCTCATGTTCCAAGTGCAACTTTATTATGCATCAATTACTTGGGAAAGATTATCATTATTTTTGGTACTGATTGTGTAATTTTGTATTGTAAGTGTTATATTTGGTAGCCACACACAGCTATTGACCAATTGATTGTGAGTTTTGATTGTGTAGTGGGAAGAAATGTTAAATTCACCGGTACACAATCCAGTGACACCACCAAAGGCCATCATCAAAGACAATGATCGGCCTTTGTATCCGATTTTTAATTTTAAACAAAATGCTGCCGCATTGAAAGCCAAATTTGCGGAAACCAAAGATTCTCTGTATCACAAGATAAGTCCCACACTTAGTGGTGGTAAAGTGGTGAAAAAGCGTCGCAAGCGAGCTACCATGAGAAAAGTGAGAAGAAAGTTACCCTTTATGAATGCTGAACAACAGTATGCTATCGATGCTGGTCAAAAAGATTTTGATGCACAAAGGTGTAAAACTTGCAATATGTTATATTTGAAAGGAGAAGAGCAAGATGAGAATCATCATCGAAAATATCATGATCTTTTTGTTAACTCATTGAAATTTAGTGGCTGGAAAAATCAGCGTGTCGTTCAATACTTAGATGATGGTGCTCGAATCTTACTTATCAGACCGGATGATCCAAAATATATGTTAAAAAAGATGGATGATTTGTTCTCCATTGCCGATCAAGAGCTTGGAATCAACACAAGTATATTCGATAATCTCCAGATGGATTCACTCTACCTAGTTTACTTAACAAGCAACAATCGTATTGCCGGATTTGTTGCTGGTGAACCGGTCACACATGGTTTCAAGTTTATCGCCGAGGAAGGACTTGCCGTGACGGCAGAGAAAATTGTCGCCGAATTGGGAATATCTCGTCTATGGGTGCATAACAGTTATCGTCGTCAAGGTATCGCAAGTCGACTGGTGGATACTTTAAGGTCAACAATTGATCCGAATAAAATAGTGGCCAAAGATATGGTGGCCTTTTCGGATCCATCTTCACCGGGAGTCGCTTTCGGTACCAAGTATACTGGTAAAAATAATATTCTAGTTTACGGGATCAATGAGAGCTCAGAAGGTGAGGATATTGTTCCCACAGATGATTCGATTGATGATAAAATTGACAAGACAAAAGTCCAGATTGATTGAGAGTTTGATTTCATTTCTTGTTTGGACAATCTCAACATTGTTAACATTACATGACTGAGGACTAAATATTGATAAAGTATGTTTTCTGCACTTTAAACAATAAAATTCATGCATGAATACAATTTCAGTTGATAGCCTGCAACAAAAATGTAGGGAAAACAAAAAAAAGCAACGATTATGGTTTCTGAGTAATAGTGACTATCATCAAGTGTGTGACCAGCAGTTCTATGATTCTTCGTTTAAGTGGTTCGGTTGGCAACATTGTTTTTCTTACGATCTCATTTGACTAGAAATTCCTTAATTAAAAAGTATAATTTGATGCTTAGTTCAAACATGAAAGTAAAATGAACCTTTATCTCGTAGTGGTGGGGAAATTGACGAATTTAAGATTGTGAGATTGTTAACTAGATCCAAAAAATCGTTCCAATTTCTCGGATCACTGATGTGCTTGAAATGTTTTTTTTGTGTATTTGAGTTGTGAGATGCTTGATGTGCACAGTGAAAGAATTCGTTCCTCGAGAGACGAGAATAGATAGATAGATTTTGAGATAGAAAGCTCAGAGAAGTTTCACATTTTTTCTCCTCTTATTTTCATCCTAAAATGGATCTTTGTTACGATGGAGGACCTTCAGGAGCGAAACGGCTTGGATTGAAGTCCTCATTTATAAAAGAGAACCCTTGGAACTCAATTTGGTTAATTGTTTTGAGAACTTCAGGATTTACAGGGGTTAATACTGGCTCTTCTTTGGTAAAATCTTGGTCAAAGTTGTTCACATCTCTTTTAGTTTTCTGGAAACGAAAAAAAACGCGAAAAGGGTTACCAATCAGAGTGGAATGAATTTTTTTCTTCTTTCTGGATACTTACAATTTTAGGTCTAAAGGGAGGCTTTACTTTTCTTGCTTCAAGAGCATCCCAGTCTATTTCTTTGAAAAATGGGTGATTAAGAATGGCTCGTTCATTTCCTCTACTCGGAACACAGCCAAGTCTTCTAGAAGGATCTTTGGTCATAAACTAAGGAGAGAAAGTGAGCAAAAAAGTTCATTATTCATCATATAGCTGTCAAGGAGAAGGCAGTAGAAAAATGCTTGCATGGTAGGAATAAAATTTAACCAATCTTCTTCAACTCAAAGTATGTGCATGATTGGTAAACCTACCCCTTTCAGCACCGAGACAGCTTCTTTGCTAAGCCATACTGGATAGAGTACTTCGTCGCGAAGTATGGAGTCAAAAAGATCCTCTTCGTTATCCGCTTCGAAGGGTGGCTGTCCAGCCATCATTTCATACATCAATACACCTAGTGCCCACCAGTCAACCGATGGGCCATAATCTAATTCTTGCAAAATTTCTGGAGCAATATAATCGGGTGTACCACAAAAAGTGGTTGTTGTAGTTCCGTCAATTATTCCCTCTTTGCACATTCCAAAATCAGCTATCTTGCAATGACCTTCGCTGTCTAGTAGAATATTATCCAACTTCAAATCCCTATAGAGAAAGTATGGAAAAGTGGTTAATAGAAGAATTTGATAGAGTTTAGAATTTTTTTCCCAACCTATAAATTACTCCATTTCGATGGAGAAACATAAGTGCTAGGGTTACTTCCGCTGCATAGAAACGAGCCCTTGCTTCATCAAATTTTCGTGCCTTTTGAATTTGAAACATAAGATCACCACCATTGACGTACTCCATAACAAAAAATAGACGATCCTGAGATGAGAGTAAAGTGAAAAGTTTTGTTATATGGTTCTAGATTTGATTACTAGAATAATAGAATAATTTTACAGAGACAGGATACTCACCTCTGTTTGGAAGCAAGAGTGAAGGGCAGTGAGGAAAGGATGTCTCGCGGAAAGAGTGAGAATTCTTTTTTCAGTCATTGTACAATCAACATCATCATCTTGTAGAATGACATCTTTTTTTAGTACTTTGACAGCGTAAACTTCTTCGGTGTCTCTGAATTCAGCGAGCATAACCTATTTGACAGTTAAGCAATGTATTAAGAATCATTTTCACAAGAATATACAGACGGATCAATGTTTGACTTACTTTTCCAAAACTCCCTTTACCTAAGACCTTAATAAATTTGAAATCACTTAACCCATATTTTCTCGGTCTTTGGTCTAAATCACTGAGCTTTGATACTGTTTTGTCTATGATACCTTGTAAAGATCTATCTTGTTGATCTCTATTGGACGGTGTTGACTCTTTGAAAGAAAGCCGGCCAACCATCAAGTCTGAGGACGAAAGTCCGCCAATCATCAGATTACGATCAACAAAATCGGCAGTACTAGGAAGAGGTGAAGTATTGGATCGCTCGGCCACTACTGAGCCCATTCGACTAGCTGATTCACCTATGGATGGCTTTTTAGGTCTTCGATTCAATTTGTCTCCAGAAATTCCCATAGCAGATAGTGTTTCGGCTAATTGTTTTGAATCGACACCACAGTTATTAGCCACATTCTTGTGACAACGCTTGTGGACATTCATCCCACATGCTGACCATGAGAAAAAGAAAAAAATTGAAAAATTTTTCTCAAACTCATACACTTACACTCAGAAGCTGTTAATAAGTTAGTCAATCATTTGGTGATAGTAAGAATGAGAATGAAAATTACCTTCACATTGTAGACCTTGTCTAAATAAACCGTAAAGCATAGAGCCACAGTGATGACAAAAAGTGGGAATCTTGTAATTGTGAATTGAGAACCTATGAGGGACGTTGATATTGAATCGGCTTCCCGAAAATGATTGCTATGGAAATGAAAAAAAATATCGGATTATTCCCCTATAAATTAGTCAATTAAATCAGCACAACATACTTCATCTGCAGTAACATCCTTCGATCCTGGACACTTAGTGACCACAAATTCGTGACATCTTTTATGCACCATACACGTACAAACTGCATTGAAAGCATTCAAGAGTATAATTATTTGGATTCAAATTATTAACTGTTAGATCAGGAAGCATAACTTGTGAAAATTTTCTAGGAAAACGGAAGCAAGTTACCATACCTTGACATTGATAACCTGGTTTGCCAAGGCCCCAAATGAATTCGCGACAGTGAGAACAGAAAGTAGGTTGTGGAAGTATCGTTGCCATAAACTTGTGTCCATTTGCTTGATGGACTCTTCTTCGCATAGCACCTCGTCTTCGATTGAGCCCAGCTCTCTCTTTGAATTCTTTGGGCTTTTCAACCTGTCCATCGGAATTGATATCAACGAGCTCGATTCCAATATGAATTTTGCCCACAGGCTCCAGATCAACCTATGAAAGTAGAATAATAGTAGAAGTGAGTTTAAATTTTGGTCTGGACAATTTGAAAAATCAAACGGTAAATATAAGAAGATTAATTTCGATACAACTGGAAAAAAATTGGAAAAAACTTCACAGGAAAGTACAACAATTATCACGCTATTCTGAGTATCATCAAGCGATCTGAGCAAAGATCATAGGTTCAAAATTTTTCATCGTTCAGAATCTCAGAGTTCCTTGACACTCTGGGGCGATAAATTTTTTATGATATCTTCTGATATGTTGAATTATGATGCACATTTGATTGCATGCGTTGCTGGTAGAAATAATTACGGTAATGCCGAATTATTTTCCCCGTTGAGAGTGATTAAAATTCCAATAGCCCCTAACAAAATTATTCTGGAATGAAGTATAGATGTCGAGTTACATCCGAAAACTAGCACAGTATTCAGAGACCGTCGCGAAGGTAATCTAATAGCTAGAGAGAGGAATTCGTTATGGATAATTTTGCGTGCAAAAATTTGAATTATGGATCTAATGGTTGAATGATACGAGACATGAGGCCTCAATGCCTAAATTTTCCATGAAAATATCACCAAAATGAACTCAAAAAATCAATCTATCCAGTGATTGTCATCAATGGCAAAAGAAACGAAGACGTTCAACCGAGATGTCTCAAAAAACCCGGATTAGATCATATCTCATCACTATTTTCTTCATTCTCACGACTTTATCAGCATTTGCTTACCAACTTTCATACTTGTTGGTTCACAAGAATTCGTTGTCATGAGTACACGCAAGTCAATGATGATGATAAAATCAAGTAAATAGGGAGGATAAAGAAGATGACAAGTGAGATGTCTCAACAACAGTAGAATAAATGTGAAATGTATATCCTTACATCGAACGGTGAGAACAATTAACGAATACCGTGGACAATCATCATCATAGTGGTTCGAGTATCAATAAAAATCATGAAGAAGGAAAGTTTCGCTACCAGTATGATGATAGATATAGACGAAAATGGAAATATACTTGACAAGAATGTTACTTCTCTCATAAGACACCAAAGTGAAACTCAGAGGTAAGACATGAGTAGCTTTATCTTCCATATGAAAAAGGTGAAATTCATCAAACCAAGAGACAAAGATACTGTTTTTCCATATATTCGTCAAACTTTTTTATTCCCAATCAAATGGTTGATATCATAGAAGACTCATAATAATGGGATATCTTTTGATCATAAAAAACCCTACCAACTATAAAATGTGAGAGAAATTAAAGAGAAGCTATCTAGTCCATCGGACTCTCTCTCTCTCCTAGGAAACGAGATGAAAAATTATTTTATGAATGTAATGATACGATTGATCATGCAGAGGAAACTGGACGCTTCACTTCAGAATGAGTACGTCGTCGACCGAGGCGAAAAGCGAATGCCAGACAGACCACTAGAATGATGAAAGTCACTACAGCGAGAACGATAGTCGATATAGCCCAATTAGTTAGCCAACAGTCCGAGTAGTGATCATATTCGGGACACTTGTCACTGATCCAGGTTCGAATAAGACGATTGAACATTGGTCTCTCTCGGTCCCATTCGTAGCGAGTACATTCATTCTCTAAACAATTCCTTAAATAATGATAGAAGCAACAGCAGGATCTTGGTCGATTACCGATAGATCCCCATTCATTGAGTGCATGTGTGTAACATTCGCGTAGAGAATTTTGGGATCGATGGAAGCATGGAAAATTTTGTGGCTCAGCAGAGATGAGGAAAACCATGTCCGAATAGTTAGGAATTCGACATTCAAATTGATCCGTCGTATAAATCATAGAGTTTTGAAGTGAATTAACTTGATTGATAAAAATTATAAGGGAAAAAACAGATACACTATGTACTAAATACATTGTTGATTAATATGTGTGTGTGTATGTCTGTAGGAGGAAAACTATGGACAAAACAGATCTAAATGAGAAAAGTTAACTTATCAAACGGTGAAACAAATTTAAACTGAGTCAATGCTCCTGATGATCAAAGAGAAAGAGTTGGTAGTCAAGAGGGAGAGGGAAGACAGATCGAATGGCGAATTTATGTCCACGGAAAGGGAGGCAACGAATAAGTAACGAGATTCAATATGTATGTATATGTGTATGTCTACTTTTGGTATGGAGCTTTAAAAGTATCAGGTTATTAGCATATTCAGTCATACTAAATCTAAACTAGAATGCAAGAGCTGAAGGCTCAGTAATTGAGAGAGTAATAAAAAACAGGGAAAAAATTAAAGAGAAGAGGAAATGCTCAAGAAGAAATCAAACGGAATCAAACTTTTGAAAATAATAGCCGTAATGACCTCATTTTGATGTCAAAAGAGTGAGATGAGGAAGAAATTTTCGCTCAACTTCGATAAGATGCTATAAAAAGTGATCTTTTAACGACAAGAACTTTGAAACTTTTTCTCTCTTTCTATCCACAGTAATGAAGAAGGCTCACCAATGTTTCTCATTCTGGGACTGATTACAATTAGCACAATTTTTCTGGCTCTTTTTGGGGTCTACAGATATAGAAAGACCCAAAATCGACAACGTCTATCCAGTATTTCATTCTCTGGTGAAGGTAAGAGATCCATTTTGGATTTGATAAGATTATAACTTTCCTCTCCACATTTTGAGAGTCTCAACGAACTAGCTCTTGTAAGCTTAAGGATTCAAATTGATGAATACAGTACATGAAACAAAAAGACTGATAGTGCTAGACAACTTAGTCTTGACCGATTTGAGATTCTTATGATTCTTATAATTCATTCATGCATGGTGAAATTCTGATGAAGATAAGAGTAGAGAATGAGATTATCTTTGAGCATAGAATGCGAAGATTTTTACTACCAAGATTTATATGCATGGTCTCTAACAGAAATCAGCAAGTTATAACTAGAGTGAATCGAATTGTGGGTAAAGCTTTGTGTAACACAATTTACCTGAGCTCATTGATTCAGGTTAGGCAGAGGTTAGAAAACAATGTTAATTGAACTCATTCAAATGGGAGCAAGAGATGTAGTGATGGGAAACGCGAAAAGAAAAAGTAAGACACTAAGCAAGTAAGATGTAGAAAGAGAGAAGAGATTTTGGAAGATGAAAAGGCCATCATTGATTGAACTTTGAGAAATGCTTTTTCTCCAGTGCAAGAGGACGAAAAATGAAGGTAGCATACGATATATATATGTATGTATATTGAATATTCGATTCAGATAGCTCAGAAATGAATAAATGATCATAATGTATCCTTTGCCTCTGAGATTTGCTTGGTTACAGGTAGACAACGACGACGAAAGAGCAAAAGAAGAAGAGAAAGAGAAATCTCATTCCTGCACAATAGTTGGGCAATAGAACGAGCCAATGAGTCAATAAGAAAAACAAGTGTAAGAGGAATATTCCTATTAGCAATAAGGAAGAGCTTGTGGAAGATGGGGAAGATGACAGTGTAGGTGAAATTATGGATGAAGAGCGAAGCGAAATGATTGATCATAGTCTTGGAATATCGGATCATAAAATATAATTTCCCTACGAACGAGAAACTAGCAATTTGACAGTACAAGCTTGACAGAGGCTTAGTCTAGACAAAATTGCGAGACAGGCAGGTTAATAAATTCGGATAAATGGACAAAATCAGAGCTTCCGTGTGGGAGTTACTTTCTTCATGGAGAAATAACAGTAGTACCAAAATAGATTCACACATTCTTTACATTGTAAAATGAAAGAGAATGAGAGAAATAAAGAGAGAGGAGTGATTAGAATTCCAAATTCTGATGGAAATGGCTCAAAGAGATGCATTCTCATTCAGATGAAAAATCATGAATGATTAGTGATCAAAGTGAATTAATACCTGAGTCAGAAAAAAAAACTTTTCTATGATCAGTTGATATCAATATTCACCTAGGATTAGAAGGAAAATTGTCAATTGATTACAAGTTCAATATAACTGAGCATCTGATAGCTTAACAGTATGCAGTGGATATGATTTGTAGGCAAAGCTGCCAATTGATAATATTGATAATATTTATTAGTCAACTCTAATTATTATTATCAAATGTGGAATATAAATGTTTCAAATTTCAGATGACTGTCAGACGAATATGGAGGAGGAGGAAGAATCAGTTTTCAAGACATCGAGAGGAAACAAATGGTTATACCTTGTATTTGAATCAAATTGGTCCAAATTCAGATATAATTCTATACAACGTAACACGAAAGAGATACAATCACTTGCAGCTTCTTCAACTCTGCCGCCACCAGCAATTCGAACTTCAGTACCATCAACGGACGATCGGAAACCTCGATTCACCGGCCTCGAATCAAGTGTATGAAGGTATCTTTATTGAGTGGGCTAATGAAAGCGCTACTATTATATTTCTTCAGCTCAGCATATGAGAATCGAATGCACTATAGCTTAAAGAATCTTCCTTATCTAGACAATCGTCATTATCGTTATTGAATAATTTATTTGACAACAATATTGTGCAAATTCTCTTGGGCAATTTTTCTAAGAAGTTTTTCGACTTCCTGTTAGGTTCATCATCATTTTCAATCAGCATACACTCACACACAGTTCGAAGTTAATAAATAAACACTTCTCGAACATAAGAGAAGAAGTAGAGCCCATATTGTCCAACAAGATCGTATAATTCTCTCTCATACGAACTTTTTGGCAGCATTTCCAATGGATTCTGGGACGCGTCAAACATCTTATTATTATTAGATGAATGATTTTAATATCAATAATCAGGTCAATCTTTTTTCATCACAGTAGTGAGTCTCACATTGACTCTTTCTCACTCCATCACTAAAAGGTAGAACGTGTAACATATATATATACACATACATTATAAGCATGATTTGACTGGCCAAACAGGTAAACCAACTACCGCATCATCTCTCTTCTCTCTTATTTTTTCCTTTCAAAAATGCAACAAGCTAGCCAAGTGAAATAGCAACAGTTGATTTGAAGTGGTGGCTAGTTGCTGCTAAAATTAGAAACATTTTGATAAGGTCAGTGCCATTCATGTGCTGAATTGCTTGTGTGTATGTGTGTGTTCACATCACTGTGTTCGTATGTCTGTATACCGTTAGTTGAATTGTGTGATCTATTGTTTTTTTTCTTCCTTCTCCTATCCTTACTATATTCATAATGATACTCTCTGTTTTAAACTATATCGTTTTGAATTCGATCATTTATGGAGCTTTTTGTGCTGTTCTTTGGTTTCCATTCGCAACAAAACTAGCGTGGATAATTTTAGCAACAGTTTGCTTTTACATATCTGTTAGTATTACAAATTTGTTATGGAACAAAATCAATATTCCCAAAGCATTCGAAGAGCCAGACGATCGAGCAGTTTTCATCACAGGATGTGATTCGGGTTTTGGAAATAAATTAGCTCGTCGATTGAATGCATATGGATTTTATGTGTATGCAGGCTGCCTGTTTCCATCGGGTCCTGGGGCTACTGATTTGAAGCGAGCATGTCCCCAAAATTTAGAGATTATCAAGCTGGATGTGACCAAAGATACAGATGTGAAAGCTGCCCAAGTACAAGTGGAACGAAGTCTTAAAAATCGTCAACTATGGGCTTTGGTGAATAATGCGGGAATATTGGTATCCACAGAAATTGAGATGGGTGACATGGAGGCATTCACAAGACAAATGGACATCAATTGTATGGGAACTGTGAGAGTAACTAAAGCATTTGTTCCATTTCTACGACAGTCCAAAGGACGAGTGGTCAATGTGGGCAGTTTGGCTGGACGCTACTGTATACCGGGAATGGTTGGATACTCAATGTCTAAAGCGGCAGTAATATCATTTAGTGAAGGCTTGAGACGTGAGATGAAGAAATGGTCTATCGATGTGATTTCAATTGAACCTCATCTATTCAAAACTAATTTGTGTAACGATGAGGCACAGAAAAAAGAGCTAGTCAAAGCATGGGAACAAACACCTGAACAGATTCGAAAAGCATATGGTGAATGTTATCTGGATGGATATCAAAAATTTTTGGACAAAATACTAGGCTCTGCAAGACCTCAAATCGATCGAGTTGTGGACACAATGATGATGGCAGTAACAGAAAAATTCGTTGGACCAGTGTATACAGTTATGGGAGATGTGGAAAGAATCCGTGTCACACTGTACGATTATCTACCTGTTCGATTGTTGGATACAATTTCTCATCAATTGAGTGTCTTTTACACTGGTCAGCCAGCTTTCATCAAAGCATTGTATGAGAAAAAGAAAGCTCTCTAATTTGAAAATGAGAGGAGGAAGTATTCCCTCTCTAAAGACTCACAAAAGACTGTTTGTTGATGATAATTTTAAATCAGATTATAATTTTGACATGTGTACCAAAAATAATGGTAACAAATTGCTGTGCAATAAAAACAAGAGTAAAAGGCAAACTTAATGATTAAAGTGCTGATTGCAAAAAAAAACGAATATCTACACGAATTACCTTGACTATTTTTCTCTCTGTTATTCTCTATTTAGAGAAAGTGAAAAACTTTTTTTTTCACCCAAATATTCCACTTTATACATGTGATGTACCTTTGCAAGATAAATATTGACTGCATGCTTTTCTTTTTCCTTTCTCTTTCTTTCTCTCTTTCTTTCTCTCTGTTGAACTTCCTGAAGCTTGTGCACCATAGGATTAAGAGAGTAGATCCAATTATGATGACCGTGACTATATTTTTTTCTAATCACTTTAGCCTATCCCTGTAACTTATGTCACTAGTAACTATGGATGTTTGATTACTCACTCACTTTGAGGATGACTTCAGTTTTCTCTAGACAAGCAAATTGTATGACATCAACTTGAAGTTAAGAAGAGAGAGAGAGAGAAAAAAAACCTTCAACATTTTAACATCAATAAGGTGAAAAGCTGATTTTCTGACTTGCGATTATGATGATGACGATCGAAAAGAAGAAGATGAACAAGAAAATAAGCTTCCAAAGATGCAGCCATATGAATGTAACACGAAAATAGGATTCAAGTTCATGAATGAAGGTGAGAAAATCACACCACTTAATCAGAATAGCGATAATCTGATTTCTGATACTTGAAAAGTGATTGAGTGAACAATCAAGGTGTACATGTATGAGTGAAAATGTGACAGATTAATAAAAGTAATGGGAAGAGGAAGAGACTTTTTTCATTCTTCCCTACTATCCTATTCTTCTTATGATTATCGATGAGAAAAAGATAAATTAACCGAATAAAAATCTGGTCTACTTACCCAAAAATCATTTCGGCCTTTTTGACATCCAGTAAGTAGATCGTCGAATGTGATAGTACAATTGGCCACAAAATCATCTGGTGGTATAGCAGCATCGTGAAAAACTGTTAACAGTAAACATTGGGCATTATGGACTTCAGATGAAAAATATTCATTCCATATTGGATTAAAATTTCGCTGCTTGGTCGTACTGCGATTGATATGAATATCATCAACATCAATGGACACATACGGATCCAATGATTTGGACATCACATTGACACCATGTCGAGTTGAATATTCGGTTGGACGTAAATCGGATGCTTCGATTACCGTCAATTTGATGGTTCCAGTGAAGCCTGGCATGGTGATGGCGGTGATGGTAGTGGTGGTGGTGGTGGTGGTTGTGATGGAGAGAGATGATGATTGTTATATTTCAATGATGGATACTGATGCTGTGAAATGATGCTGGCGGCTGATGGAAACAGAGGAGAGGAATAGAATGGTGATGAAGGTGATGATGATGTCCAGAAAACACGAATGTATATGAGTATGATGATGATGGTGGTGGCGGTGACCAGAGAAGGTGGTGTTGAACAGTGGATTCAAATTTTAGTGGTAGCTATGGATGTTCGGTTTCTTGGTTCCGTAGACATATCATCATGATCAAGTTTTGCTCTCATCGCCTTGTATCCATTCATTTATTCCCGCAACCTCTTGCAGCCATGCAACCACGGTATGGTGTTGATAAGGTACACACACACAATAATAATAATCCATAAAATTATCAAGATGGCTGCAAAAAAACGAATTGCATTTCCACCTCTTCCACTTCCACAGGCGAATCTCTCTGGCTACTAGAACCTTTGGAAGAAAAATATATTGATTCTCATGATGAAAAATACAATCTTCGTCGCAGCATCTGTATATTCTCTGTGTATGTGTATGTGTGTTGAAAATCTGTGGCAAATAGAAGCGCCCTCGCTCTCGGAAGCTCGAAAATATTCTTCGAATCTATCGACTATATATTCCATTCCACATAGATCGTTTCTCATGAACCTTCCAATCATTATCGATGTGTGTGCGAAAATTTTTCTACCTATCTATCTGGTCCCAAAATTGATTGGATAGAAATTCAATTATCGAAAATACCCCTCCAATCACTCCCCCCCCCCAATTCGATGACCTGTATCGGAACAATTTGACAGCTATCTTTCTCTCTCAATAGAACTTTTCCGAATCTAACCAAAAATGCCAATCGACTTCGTAAATAGAAAATACTTCCATTTCTCTACCCAAAAGCTAACCTAATCAGTTGATCTTTTAACGTTCTCTATCGTTCTAAAATGATCAAAATGCAATTCTAACTAACAAGAAAACTTTTCCTAGCCAAGAGAAACCCACAAAAACTCGAGAGCTGTCAAAAAACCAAGCGAGCTACAAAACGCTCAAAACGGAACCCCCCGGTACCCATGCTGCCATCTGTATACTAAGGTATAGGTGTCACTGGTGGTCTGGATGTCTGAATGCATTCATGAAATGAAATGTCGAGAGCAAAGGAAAGAAAAATCCGTGAAAAAAAGAGAGAGAAGAAGAAGTAGTCAGTTGATCGATTTGAGGCATATATATTAGCTTTTGGTGGTAGAAGAAGGGATATATACCTTTTGGTGTGTGTGTATGTGTATGTAATTTTTTTTTCTTGGAATCATTTTGATGTGTGTTTATTTGGTGGACTGAAAATTGTCAATACAAGTCATCTTGATCATCATTTGGTGTGTCCACCGTGATACATAGCTGATATTTGGAGTATATACAGTATATATTCATATATCGGTAGTATATATACCACACACATATATATACCCATAGACTGAGCCAAAAAAAGAAATGTATCCCAAGAGCAAAGGCTCCAGTGTGCCATCTGATGCCCAATCAAGGGAAAAGCTGGCTACCTATGTTTATGAATATCTAATACATTCTGGTGCCAAACAGGCAGCTACCTGTTTTCTGGAAGAAATACGCTATCAAAAGCAAATCGTAATTGCCGATCCTCCGGGCTTTCTGCAAGGCTGGTGGTGCGTCTTCTGGGATCTCTATTGTGCTGCACCGGAGAGAAGAGAACACTCGGAATACTCATCGGAAGCCAAAGCTTTCCATGATTATGGTTTTGTTCCCAATCAATCAGCCTATCCCGTTAATGGTATCGGTGGTAGTGGACACAACGCAACAAGTCCACTCGGCCAAATGCCTCCAAACGATGGTATTGGTGGACCAATGCCACCGGGAGGACAAATGCCGCCCGGCAGTCAGATGCCTCCTGGAGGCCAAATGCCGCCAGGAGGATTTTCTCAGGTAAAAATATCCGCTTTAAATTTTATCATCTCTCTCTCTCTCTCTCTCTCTCTCTCTCTCTCTCTCTCTCTCTCTCTCTCTCTCTC
>QZCP01000212.1:121818-134809 GCA_003956705.1 Brevipalpus yothersi | reverse complement strand
TCTCTCTCTCTCTCTCTCTCTCTCTCTCTCTCTCTCTCTCTCTCTCTCTCTCTCTCTCTCTCTCTCTCTCTCTCTCTCTCTTCACCCATAGCCTCTCTCTCTCTTCCTCTTGTGATCATGTGAAATTCGAATTAATCGTTGCTTACCCACTGATTTACCTTTCTATCCATTTCTTTCTCTCTCTCTCTCTCTCTTCTCATTTACCTCTACTCAATATTACCGTAGCAGTTCATGCCACCTCGATACCCTTCTGGCCCACGGCCTGTTCGAATGGGTCAACAAGTAGATTTCAATGTAAGTGTCCATGTTTTCGATTTCGATAATATCTACCTTTCTTTCCATCACTTTTTTCTCTCTGAAATTTTTATCTTTCTCTCTCTCTCTTTCTCCCCCCTTTTCGACTCACTCACAAATGTTAATGAGTTTACATTTAAAACATCATCATCCGAATCATCTGCTTCCTTTGTTCACTCTGCTTATACTCACTTTTTCTTCTCTCACTCTTCCTCTCCTCTCCTCTCCTCCACCACCTCCTCCTCCTCCTCTTCTCTCTTCTCTCTTCTGATCTTTCCCCTTTTTCTCCTGTCAACAGCCTCCAGGCGGAGTTCCAGGTCAACCAATGATGCCTAACAGCATGGATCCATCCCGACATGGTATAAATTTACTTTCAATTATTCTCTCTATTTTTTGGAGTTTTGGACACTTCTAAGACAACCGAAAGCTATCGGTTATATATGGAATCCAGGGAACATGTCTAGCTCTGTTACATTTCGAACTGATGTTTTCAATAGTTATTCACAATTGGATAGATCTTTTTGTCTTTGGAGAAAACACTCAAACATTCTTGACAAGCTAGTCAATTCAGACTCATATTCACTATTTCTTTCTAGCAGAAATGGTGTGAAATTAGGTCGTCCCATCAATTTGTCGTCAGTTAAATGAAGCGAAACATAGAATAGTCCATGAGACCATCTCATGATAGATTTAAATATTTTCCTAATCATAATCATTCTTTTACTCTTTTCTCCTCACCTTCCAACCATTTTTTCTTCTTCCATGACTCTCCACTTGTTTCCCGACCATTTTCCTCGCTCTCTTACCCTATCCAACTTGGCTCTTCTCCTCTTCACCCTAACCTTTTACTCGCCATCTCTCACCCGTCCTGAACGCGTCTCGCTCTCTATCTCTTTATTCCTTTCTTCCTCCTTCTTTCTCTCTCATTTTGGCATCCAATCTTACAGGAGAAGGAGGAGAATTTGTAGGATGGCAAGGTGAGCAGTGGTTACTGTTGTGATTTTACCTCTCAATTCTTCAATCACTTTCCAGGTCTTGCTCTTATTACGCCTTGCATTATGGAATTCTCGTAGCTTGTATCACTATGCTTGAACATTACAAACACAAACTCTCTCTCTCTTCCTCTCCCACATCTTGTTGCTTTTTTTGCTTCTCCGTTATTATCTACTACTATTGATGTCGCTATTATTGTTATCATCATTACATATTATTATTAGAACTGATTTTATTTGGAAAGCACATTTATTTTAAGACATTTCAACTTTGCTCGCAAAATTCATCCTGACCCATTGCTGGAGCACAATCACATCGCTTAAGTCAACGACGAGAGTTCGTTTTTTTGATTTTTTAGCTTAATATCGCCCTAATTACACTTTCCTTTGCACTATCCTGCTTCCATTTTCACATCATGTGATGACCGGAAAATTTTCACTCATTCTTCTTTCTCTATCTTCTCACTTAATATCGATCAATTGATATCAGGTCCTCCTGGAATGGGTCAAATGAATCCAAGATTAAATCCACCCAGAGGACAACCGATGGGACCTATGAATCCAAATTATGGAATGAGACCACCTCCCAATGCCACTATGGGACCTGTTCCTGGTGGCATGCCACCTGGAATGTCAATGTAAGCTATCAACCGGCGATCCAATCTTCATAACGTGCCCACCAGGATAATCTTGCCGGCTCACAGTTTTTCACATCTTCAAGAGTACCTTCACCTCCTCCTATTCTCTTCTGCTCCTTCTCCCGTTCTTGTTCAACTTTTCTATCATGCTTCTTCATTTCTCTTGGTCTGCTCACAGTATCGTCATTTTCTTAATTTTCTTTCAGGGGCGGTCCTGGACCTGGGGCAAGACCCTGGCAGCCGAATGCATCAAATGTAAGTAACTCGTCCGAATCGAAGTGCAAAGAACGTCTCAACCAATTGATTTCTACTGCTGATGTCTTACTCTTCTTTCATCTTTTCCGTTTATTTTCTCTCCACCTTTACTCTTTCCGCCGCTCACCGTTTACCACCACTATCGTCAATTAAATTCTCACGCTGTCCATCTCTGATTTTTAGATGAATTACTCCTCAGCATCTCCAGGTAGTCATTACGGAGTAAGTAATAGAACGATTTGACCTGTGTGTTCTAACTATTTTGAATCAAATTGACTTGATCGAACATCTCTCTCTTTCTCTCTCTCTCCTTTTTTCATCTCTTAGGGACCTCCAGTGACCGGTGGATCTGGTCCTCAAGGACCTGGAACACCTATAATGCCAAGTCCTCAAGGTAGTGAATATCGTTCTTCAAATCATTTGGAGTCCATTCCTCGCTCTGAATAAGCTTCAAACTAGTTTCACGGACGAATTTGATTACGTGAAATAAATGAAATACTAGTATTGGATCATACATTCTTGTATTGATGCCTTATCTATCCCCTCGACTCACATGAGCAGGGAATTATGTGCCACTTGGCAGTGAGCTAGCTTTCATATTGTTAGCCACCGCTTCATTAGAATATGATTCTTAATGGAGCTCCCTTACCAATTTTAATTATAAACTTGATGAAAGAATGGCTCTCCAAATATTCACCTGTTGCTCTCCTGATAATTTTCCCTTAAACTTTATGTCGAACTTTATTCTTCTTCTAACAACATCTATTTTTCAGGTTCTGCAGGTCCTTACTCTCCCGCAAGTCATCGGATGGGCACCCCTAATCCGGGAAGAGGTGAATTACTTGACTATTAAACTTGTACAGCCGAGACTGCTGCTTACAGTGTGCACCTAATCTGCTCTGATTTCACCAATGCGCTTCGCTCACCTCCATTCCCTTCCTCACATATACTTGCAAAACGCATTCAAATCCACTCGCACTTATTATTTTCATAAATCACCACCGAATTGATCGTTACTATCACCACCGCTACACCACCTCAACCACTTTCTGCTTGCAACGCTTTATTAGTGCTCCTCTCTTCCCGCATTTTTTTACACTTTTTGCTTATTTTTCCTTTTTTTTGTAACTTAAATAAAACCTCGTTGTTTCTCTAGACTCCTCAGGCTCCGGAGGTGACGGAATGTATCCTATGATGAAACCTGGTGGCAACGTGTCCGGGGTATGTAACCAAAATATTTGGTTTCGTGTCCGAAGGGATTCTTCACTTGTCACTGAAAGAGGCTCATTGTTTACTTTATTTTTAAGCTCAATCTAGAGGCATCGAAACACTCATTTCGAGTTCGAAGAGAAATTCTATTTGGTAGATTCAAATACCCTTTCGAATTGAGGCAAAATAGCAGAATGAGAGTGATTCGATTCATTAGCATCATCAATTTGAAGGCTAGCTGACAGGATTGAGAGAAACTATCCGTCGTATGACCTAGGATTCATCTTGGGGTCTGAACAATCTTCGACTGTGAGATCCCTTGGAGCGAGAAATTCATTTTAAACTCCTAGCAAGTCGACTGTCAGCTCATAATTTGAATCTTCATTTCAGTTTCCGATGGGACCAGGACCGGATGGTTCAATGAGTCAACTTGGACCTGATCTTGGTCCTCCTCCAATGAATGGGATGTCTTCGGGGGGTAATGGTATGGAGGGAATGAAAAGTTCTCCTGCTAATGGTCCAGGAATGCCCAGAGAGGATGGTGTACCTATGTCCGAATATGGTCTACCTACTTATGGACAAGAAAATGTAAGATCTTGGCTTGAACAAGAACTTGGTTTGTGATAGCGAGCTTAAATTATTTGTTCTGTCTACGTTTCTCCTCTTTCTCTTTCCCTCTCTCTGTTTCTCTCTTTGAAACCTTAATCGTCAACATCATCCCCATCAGGATCAAAATGAAAGTGAGGCAATATTGAAAATTAAGGAAAGTATGCAGGAAGAGGCAAAAAAATTCGAAAAAGACGCTCCCAACGATCATCCCGAAAATTTACAGTTTGGTTATTAGCAAAATCGTTCCTGTCCTTCGTTTTTCTCTCAGCCTCATCACTACAACTGATCTTGATAAGATTACGTGCCCTCTCGTTCTTCTTCTCATATCTGAGCTCGAGTTTGTACAAGTTCTATATATCCCTAAACGAAAAAAAGGCTCGACTACTGAACGATGGACGTGATCATGACAAAAGTCTTTAAGTTATAAAGAAAGCTTGTTATATATACATCTATACCCATGGTATTCCGCAAATACTTTGTGAACAGCTCATTGATTCTGGGAGCTGACACACCGGTGGATCAAAAGAATCGACCTCTTTCATACTACATCTATGAGTTCATCTGTTCATTCTTATTTACGAAATCATTCAAGCCCGAGAAAAGAAAATTTGTGAATTATTGAGTCTAGATCATCGAATCAAGAGAACCTAAATTCATCATTTTGACGAAAATGGCAAATCATTCATTCCGCATATATGAAAACAATTTTCAATGTACAAGAGTAAGAGGAAAGGGGGTTACTTATAAGGACTGAAAAAAAAATTGAAATTGTTCTCTATTGTATATATATATATTTATATTTATAGACCACTCGAGAGATGCTACCAAATTTAAAGCGCGATATCATGAACTGAAGGCGCTTGATCTCCTCTCAAAAGGTCGCTTCTTCTCTCTCCCTCCCTTTTCTCCTCCCTTTTATTCACCTTTTTTTTCCTTACCCTCCTCCTCCACTCTTGTCCTCTTTTTATCATTGCTGCAATCTTCTGCAAAATTCTCTTTTTGTTCTCTCTCTCTCAACTCTCGAGAATGGTTGTAACTCAAGCCCTCCATTCCTATCTCTTACCCTGTTGTTTTTTTCAGAGTTTGTCCATCATATTTACCATTTCTTGGCCATTTTCTTATTTATAATTTACACATCATTTCATCTGGTATCAGAACCTTTTTGCCTCTTTTGACATTCTTTAAGCCTTTAGGATCGTCATAAAGTAATCTCAAAATTCATACAATGCATTTGTTTATCTCTCTTTCTTTCTCTCTCTCACTCCCCTTCTTTCTCTCTTACCTGCCTCAGATTGTCACTTTTTCACTTTCTCGCCGTCTCTATTTCTTATTCTTAATGTATTACATCACCAATTTCATTGATCATCATGATTTATCATCAGAAAAAATAATCTCATTACAAACAATTCAAAACAGGCATTACAAACGAAAAGTTCTAGAGGAGATCGCGAATATTCGTTCTAGGACATGTGTTTTTCCGGATAAACAATCAATGCTGAATTAGAAATTCCTATTCCATGGAAGTTAGCCATCTGACAAATTTGTCAAGAGACATAGTTGCCTCTTAAGAGATATTCAATGGATGTATGAAACTTCTTGCCCTGTTACCCAGAGACCTAAGAACAAGAATATCAAGCTCAAACATCTCGCACAGTTAGAAGTGGTCGGTTGAACCGTGAGTTTAATGATATTCAAAAATTGAGGCTGAGATCAAGCAAGTGACTGATTGATGAGATTTTCTGAGAATTCCCATAAATCGTCTCGGAATTCAGGTTTAAGGCACATTTTGTTAGGTTTAAAAACATGACCAGCTATCATGTAAGCCCCGTTGAGCCTCTCAATATCTGGTTGTAAGGCTGCATACAATGGGCCTCGAGATCCTCTTTCCACCGAAACTCCTCGGATGAGTTTTTGTAGCATAAAACTGATTTGGTAAAATTTTGAGGCATCTTGAGACACCAGATTGGTTTTCACACACCCAGGGTGAACAGAAAATATGGACATGGTACCATTCGATTGGTCATCTTGTTTTTTGATGTTTTCAGCTAATTTCATGACAAAAGAGTTGAGTGCAAGCTTGGATAGTGAATAATTCAATAGAGCATCGTACTTGGGAGAATTTTTTGCCAATAAATCCTTGTCAAAATTATAAGGAAGAAGATTGTATTCTGAGGTGATACAAATGATTCGTGAATCTTTTGTTCGATTGAGAAGTGGCAAAAGTTGTCTTGTCAATAGGAATGGTGATAAATAATTGACATGGAAAGTCATCTCAATGCCATCATTGGAAAAACTTTTCTCTTTCGGTCCCATAATGCCTACATTGTTGATTAAGATGTCTAATCTTTCCTCCTCTCTAGTGATGGTAGATGCAAATTCTTGAACAGATTTAAGTGATAAAAAGTTAACCTGATGAACTTTCAATCGGTGAAGAGATGATCCTGGTTGTTGTTCTTGCTGTTGATCAAAATCTTTATACAATTCATTTGCATATTCACTTTTTCGACATGCGATTATCACTTTTGCACCTCTTTCGTATAGATCTTTAGCAATTTGATGTCCTATTCCACGATTTCCACCAGTCACAAGAGCTGTTCGTCCTTCGAGTGTTATTTTAGAATCTGCTTTCTTTCCAAAAATTAAGCAATACACATCTTGATAGAGGAACAGTATGAAAACAAGAGGTAAACGAATCAAGTAGATCAATCTCTCTGAGATCGGCAAAGACATGATTTCACTTGAATTTGTGGGACAAAACTAACTTCACAGAATCACATCAATTCCTTGAACCGGGTGCTCAATTTGATTCAAGTAAAATCACTTTCACAAATAACAATTTCACCAAGGCTTTTTAGGAATGTTCAATGTTCACATAAAGTTCAAAGTTCAAGCCTGTAATATGGCTCATTTGGTTTGCTGATCAAACTCAGCCATCTTCCCTTGAGCGATGATCAAATTGATTTTCTACTTTTCACTTATGAACTAGTTGATATTGATGGCAAAGTGATTGGAAATTGGAAGGATAATTAGCACGACAGTCGGCCTAATCAAGGTTACTACTTTGGGCAATTTTTCACATGATAAATGAAGCTGTGCATGAAAAAATACAAAACAGGGTGACAAAAATGATCAAAAGAAGATGCACAAGATCGACACACACACACACATTTGCACAACTATTGAAATGCTGATGGTGTTTGGTGAAGAGCACAAGGAAGAGTTTTCATTAAAAAGCTCTTGTAAGCTGATCAAGATTCTTGTGATGATTTGACATCGTTCTGGAACTTATGAAAGATTGCCTCAGGCAGATGTTCGTGTCGTGGTATTAAATATCTAGCCATCAGAAAGGCTTGGTACCATTTAATCGCAATATGGAAATGAAATCGTGTATGGCTGAAGCACTATCTCTTGATCATAAGAGAATAATTTATCCTACAAATTAGGGTCAAAAGAGGTGGATGAACGAAGGAGGGAGAGAGAGAAAGAGTAATGGTATTGCTATAAAAATAATACTGACCATTGATGATTATTTCGGATTCTGATCGACACTTGATGGAAAAAGATGTTCTAAATAAGTCTCAAAATTGACACTATTATCGCACGAATGAAGATGAGCTTTCGAGGACAAACAATAATTCAACTATTCATGGGACCAATTTTTCAAGGCCAGACAGAACAGGACATCCAAGATGTAGACACTCAAATTCATTTTTCAAATATTACGAAATATGTACCCAATGTATAGTGTAAAGTTTGTTAATGTTAATGATTTTATAATACCTGTTTCGTGATGGAAGGACGTAGAGAGTACTTATGCAAAGTACAATCTGAAAAATTATTCAACAAGAATGGTCAATTTTTCCATGATAATAGTACAGGTTCAGGTGATGAAGGCTCAAACAACAATGAAAATTCGATTCATTTCTCGACTGATATGAGAATAGTTCTAGTTTTACACGATTTTTCTATTCATTTGTGAAGAGTGTACAAAGTATTTTTGTCTTTTACCAGTTTTCTCTGTTCGATTTTTGTTGAATTTCAACTTGAAAATTATGCTTGAATCAAACTATTTTGTTGAATGGTGATCGCAAATTTTATTTATTAAAATTTTTTTACTAATTAAAATTACCCATCCCGTTAACTGAGACTCTTGTGAAGAAAAAACGCATTGAGTGAAAAGAAAAATAACAAAAATAGTTTCATGAATGCATTAAATACACTCTACTATCTAAAATTGAATTCGTTCTGAGCGAAATGAAGATAAAATATTACAATGTTCAAAAATACATGTAATATATTTAATATGTATAATCTATTTATCTCCTAATCAGAGCGTCTATCGAAAAATTAATCATCCATGTGATTGATATCATTTATAGAATTCAAAAAAATCTGAAATTAGAGGCTAATGATGATCTATCGATTTTCAAGCCCTGTGAATTTAGTTACGATTCAATCAATTGATGACCAGGTTGCATATCACGTTCGGACATGCTGAATTTCACGTGCAAATCAGGCCTGTGAATAATAATGAAAAAGATTGAAAAATTGATCCTCAGACTTACTCTCCTTGAATCTTCTTCCTGACTCATCACCACCATACATGAGTTGTACAGAGAGAGAGTCTCAACCATGGACCAAGCATCACCAAATGATCCACCAAAATTTTTCCTCTCCTCTCAAAAAGTGTCCCTCAATGGTTCCTCAGAGTGGTTAACCAAAACTGGTTCCAGAATAAATTGAAGTTATTAATAGCCACATAGCTACATACTATACGAATCATTTCATTTCTTTTTTTTATCGGAAGAATATTTAATTTCTATAACTCATTTTTCATCCCAAATGAAACCAGAATAAATACCTCATTTAGAAGGTTCTCATGTACACTTCATGTCCTCTTGTCAAGATTACCCTTCTGATTGGAAAAAAATGAACCCAATATGATCAAGTTTCGCTATGACCCATGCCCAGACTGGATCATGATCACGATCAGAACGAGTTGATCAGAAACTGATCAAAATTAGAGATCTGGTTTTCTATTACACTGTACTATCTTCAAATCAAGTAATCTTTTACCTTCATGTAAGAGATTTTTTTTTCTCTATCTTCCATCCATCTTCTTACCAAAGTTTCCAAACTGTTGGAAGTCTTCAGAATTGGGGAAAAAAAGAAAGAGAGAAAGAGAGAGAGAGAGAGAGAGCTAGATTTAGAAGTAAATGCTAAGAGAGAGAGAGAGAGAGAGAAACAGGTCGAAAGATAATCATTTGTGTAGAGAGCTTCTCTGGTTGGTGTGTCTGTCTTCCTTCGTGAAAAAGTAATCCACTTCTTTTTGCCGGAATATTGGTAAGTTCAATGTCTTGTTTAACAAAGGTTATGAATTTTTCTTGTCTCTCTCTCTCTCCTATCTTGTTGATATTTCTTCTCTCTGGAATGCATTTGCTTGATCTTGTGTCAACAATGATTGAAGCTCACTAATTAGAAGTGAATATCAGTTGACAGAGAGAGGGAGAGAAGATCTCATCTTAATGACTCGAACGGAGTTTCATTGTGAATTATGTTTATCGAATAACTTTTCAGTGTCATTTTTGGTCAATTGTCATCAGTAAAGTTTTGTGTGAATATCTTGACAACCACAAGCAGTAACTTTTGCCTCTGTATATCATCATGGGAAGACTATTGATCAGCAATCTTGGCTATCCACGCATCGGTATTGATCGTAAATGGAAGCGATCATTGGAATCATTTTGGAATGGAGCGACCACACAGGAACAATTTCTCAAAGACATGAGAGATCTACGACTTGCCAACATTTTGAGACAAAAAGAATTGGGTGTTGATCTGGTGCCAGTAAATGATTTCACTTTCTATGATCATGTTCTGGATCACGCGGTCATGTTTGGTGTCATTCCAAAGCGATATAAACATCAATCGGGCCCGGTCGATTTGAAGACCTACTTCGCAATGGCTAGAGGTTAGAAATGCAAAAGCCACATTAATTTGATTTCCGATGCAATTTGAGACATTGTCATAATTTTTTATTCAATTTTATACTCTCATAGGTGATCAAGAGCGTGTAGCTTGTGAGATGACAAAATGGTTCAACACCAATTATCACTACATCGTACCAGAGTATGAGAAAGATGTGAGCCTCAAGTTGATGCAAAACAAACCACTTGAATCATTCCGAGAAGCTAAGAGTCAAGGTATTAAGGGTAAACCTGTCATCATTGGACCATTATCATTTGCCAAGTTTTCGAAAGGCGATTTTGAGAGCATTTCCAGCTATGTTCATCAATTGTTACCATTGTATGTTCAATTGCTTCAGGAACTTGAGATTGAAGGGTGTGACTGGGTGCAAATTGATGAGCCAACTTTGGTAACCAATGTCACCAATCAAGATATGCAATTGGTTGAGCTTATATACCGAAAACTTCATACAGAAGTCCCCAAAATGAAAGTAATGTTGCAAACTTATTTCGATTCACTGGAAAATTATGAAGCCATAGTTAAACTTCCCGTTGACGGTATCGGACTTGATTTTGTCCATGGTTTGGAGAAAAACATCTCAAACCTAGAGAAGTGTGGCTTTCCATCAGATAAAGTTCTGGGTGCTGGAATAATCAATGGTCGTAACATTTGGCGCTGCAATCTGATTGAAAAATACAAGCTTCTACAGCGAATCATTCCTCATGTACCAGCAGAACGTATTTGGATTCAGCCTTCATGTTCACTCATCACAACTCCGGTTTGTTGACTTTTTCGATTTCCATGCCATGCTACTGAACTTGTGGTGGAGCGGAAAAATTATTGCTCTCTTGATCATATTACTGAATGTTTGTCTGTGCACTTTTTTTCTCGCATAGGTTTCCTCGACATCCGAGACAAAGCTACCAGAATTCTTGTTGAACAGCATCGCCTACAGTGAAGAAAAATTGAAAGAACTTTTCATAATCGGGAAAGCTTGCAATGAAGGACTTGACTCAGTGTCAGCTGAAGTTCAACAGTCGAGCGCAGCCCTCGAAAAACTTCAGGAAGCAAGAAATAAAATTCGCGCTCATGCCGATAATTGGGACAATTTACAATCACTTGGCCTGGACAGATGTTCATTTGACACCAGATATGATGCACAAGTTAAAAACTTGAATCTTCCACTTCTTCCCACAACTACAATTGGTAGTTTTCCCCAGACAGCGGAGGTTCGAAGAATGCGAAATGCATGGAAAAAAGGAACCATGTCAGATGTGGACTATGATGCATTCATCAAGAAACAAATTGAGAAATGGATCAAGATCCAAGAAGACCTGGGTCTTGATGTTCTTGTCCATGGTGAGCCTGAACGTAATGATATGGTTGAATATTTCGGTGAGAAACTCGGAGGCTTTGCATTCACCCAAAATGGTTGGGTCCAATCATATGGCTCCAGGTGTGTCAAGCCACCAATTCTTTATGGAGATGTCTCGTTCCAAGGACCTATGACAGTGAAAGAAACTGTTTATGCTCAAAGTTTGACGAAAAAGCCAGTTAAAGGTACTGCAAACACTCAAACTGATTGATTGTTAGCCCTTTGAATCAAAATTATTTCCAATCAGATATGAATGATAATCTGATCTCTTTAAATTGCTTCCAGGTATTCTAACTGGCCCAGTCACTATTCTCAATTGGTCTTTCGTTCGAGATGATTTACCAAGAAAGATTGTCTGTTACCAGATAGCTCTGGCTCTTCGAGAAGAAGTTCTAGCATTGGAGAAAGGTGGTGTTGGAATAATTCAGATTGATGAGCCAGCAGTTCGAGAAGGATTACCTCTCAAAGAAAGTGACTGGAAGGACTATCTAGATTGGGCTGTGAACAGCTTCAAGCTATCAAGTGCCAAAGTTCGACCAGAAACTCAAGTTCATTCACACATGTGCTATTCCGAATTTCAAGATATGATACAGAGTATCTTGGATCTAGATGCTGATGTAATATCTATCGAAGCATCTCGAAGTCATGGTGAAATGATCGAAACTTTCGAAAACTTCAAGTACTCTAAGGGTATTGGCCTGGGAGTATACGACATTCACAGTCCACGCATACCAACGATTGATGAGATGATCGAGACAATCCTTCGTGGACTCAAAGTGATCGACCCACGACTCTTCTGGGTTAATCCTGATTGTGGTCTAAAGACTCGTACAGACGAGCAGACAATTTCTGCTCTCAAAAATATGGTGGCTGCTGCTCGAGAGGTCAAATCTCGAATAGCTCCACAGTAACTTTGAAGAAGATTCCTCAATTATGCTCGCAAATTCTTGTTATTTTTCTGGATGGGGCACATATTAAAAAATATGACAAAAAATATCACTTCCTTGAAAGAATATGCGATAGAAAGATGTGATCTGACTTTTATTGGTAGACAAGATTTTCTCACTACTTTAATCATACCCCATCGCCTTAGCATGTCAACCGATAGTTTTGGCCATTCAAGTCACTAAAATTAATGGACTTAAAAGAGTGACAGTTACGCGAATACCTCGGGCTACCGGCCAGTGGCCTGTTGCTTTGGTAAAAGTCAAGCAGAAAAATGTCAACACGTAGAAGAGAGAATGATGAGAAAACTTCCTTGTCAAGAATGTGGTAGAATTGCATGATGCTGTATCTCTTCCCTTATCTTTCCTTCCAAATGAACTGGCAAAAATGTTCTGAATCAAGTTATCATGATCAACAACTGTCAAGTTGAATTTTCTGTAGTTCATTTGACCATCCACAGGAACATGGACTCATTCCATTTAGGCTCACTCTCACCATGCAAAGGTGTTCCGGATGATCTTTGACAGAGTGAATGAATGGTGGAGAAAAACCGGCATTTACCGTTAACCTGACTTAGGTACTAAGCCTTAGCAATGTATATAAATATATTTGGGTGTATGGGTAGAGAGAGAGAGAGAGAGAGAGAGAGAGAGAGAGAGAGAGAGAGAGAGAGAGAGAGAGAGAGAGAGAGAGAGAGAGAGAGAGAG
>QZCP01000212.1:39875-121023 GCA_003956705.1 Brevipalpus yothersi | reverse complement strand
GAGAGAGAGAGAGAGAGAGGTGAGTTATAAGATCCGGTTAGATCAATAAATAAGAGAGAAATCATAATTTGGACATCTCTTAGCACCCTGAATGTTGGTAATTCTTTTTTGATATATCAGATTTCAGGAACAAACCATTGCCCAAAGGTAAAAAGGTAACCCTTCCTCTCCTGGTCTATAAATCTTTTATTACTTCACATGTTTTTTTATATCTTCAATACTGATGTGTGTAATGTCTGTTCGAAGACCTTTTTCAGGTCAATAGTGGAAGTGCCATGTGGAATACGATTTCAAATCAATCATTTGAAACTTGATTCCTTTCTGCATTGGCGGGACCTTAATTTTCATGAGACTGATCATCTCCAATCAAATTTTTTATTTTCCATCTCTCTCTCTCTCTCTCTCTCTCTCTCTCTCTCTCTCTCTCTCTCTCTCTCTCTCTTCTACATCGCCCATTTTCTCTATTGGAAGTTATCTGAGGGAAGGAAGGAGCCAGGGACCGGATAGGTATAAGTTCAACAAGTTTCCATCTGCACATCCTTGATCCTGAGGCTAGTTAGTTTGGAAATTATCATCTTTATCCTGATTTCATGTTCAGAATTTTTTCTCTCTCATTTTTGTTGATCTACCTTACATGGCTATCTTCTCTCCAAGACCTCAGTACACCCGAAAATATGCACCTTTTTATGTTTATCATAATACATGTAATGAATCGTGTTCGGAGAGTAATATTTCTTTATCGCCAAACTATAGGGACACACTGATCGTGGCTCGGTCATGAAAATTTTGGGGAAAAAAATTCGTTACATACATGATATAATATTAATAATAATAATAATGATAATACACAATCCTAATCATCTCTTCTCATCGTTGATCTTAACCAAAACATTCATAAATTTTCACACTTCGCATGAATTAACCGTTATTCGATAAATTTTTCTTTATGCAGATATATTTTAGCATCAGTTACTATTATTATCATTATTATTACCTATCGCACTGTGTTTCAGGCTTCAGTCCGATTTGATCCGGAACTACTTTACCGACTTTGAGACCTGTTCGCATCTTTTCTCTCTCTCTCTCTCTCTCTCTCTCTCTCTCTCTCTCTCTCTCTCTCTCTCTCTCTCTCTCTCTTTCTAATTCTCTTTCCTTTTTGCTCTCAACTTGAATCTCAGCTTCATCTTCTTCTCCCGATTCCTTTCTCCTCCTCTCCGAAGCATCAACAGCGACAATTTTCGGTGAGCCATTTAGAAAGATCACTTCTTCAGCATCACTAACCATTATATCGACTACCGTTAAGTTCATCATTCATCAAAGTGCTGTAGTAGTAGTTAGTAGTAGTGATAGTAATCATCATCGTCAGTGGAGTAGCAACCACCCTTTGAGGACACTCAAGTGAGGCAAAAGTAACGGTAGTTTGGGGAAAAAAGTTTCTCTCTCATCAAAAGTTTTCTGCTCAATTCACTTTGGTCCATGCAATCGAAATTTTTGACCACTGCTAATCATGACTCCAAGTCCTCACCCTGATTTTAGATTATCCTCTTAATTACAGACACCTTGATTACCCCAAGTCATTGTACAAGATTGACTGGGTGGTGTTCGTAGATTCGTAAAGTGAAAAAAAAAGTTAAAAATAACAATAATTTTTTACTGTGCTCTGTGAACAAAATTGTGTGTGCAAATAATTGATCACTTGGAATATTATATTGATCACCCTCAACTGATGCTAAACGTGTATACTGTTGCCATTTATGTTCGTGAATTTCATAAATTTTTAGTCAATTAATCGTAAAAAGGAATATCAACTCATACACAAGATGTTTTCCAATATTTTTAGGACAATTCTACTTTTGGCGGTAAGTAACAACGAATTCCTATCCTCCAGGTGCTAGTGATGATTGAGTATAGTTTGATGATTTTTCGATCAGAAGCAGTATTTTTTTCATTATTCTGTTGTATCAGAGGCCAAAAACTGTGCCAAAACCTCTCTCAAAGTTTATAGAAAATCATTTCTCTTATTGATTCAATTTGAAGAATAATACCCAAATTCTCATGGAAAGTCTAAGCTGACAAGAGATGAGACATTTCCGAATCAAGTGTTCTAAGAGTTTGAAGAATGTTTCAGATTATAATCATGAGAACAATTTGAGTCACAAAATTTAGCCTTATCTGTATCACCTTGAAAACTGAACTAGATCATACGCAGCTTATCAGTTAATGTCACAAACAATGAACAGTTATCTTCCAAGTTCTATAAGCTGTCATGGTGGAATCGGAATCTTAGTATTCAATTGCTTTTGAAAACAGCGGGAATCATGTGTTTGGTTTTTCAAGTTCATCATATTTTGGAATCATCAAGAGTAAACCGTATAAGTTGTAGTGAAAACACGTCTCCTGATGTACGGTTAATCAATCAAGCTATTTGTGATTCAAATGATTTCAATAAATTGTACCTTCTGTTGGAGAGTTCACAGTGAAGTTGGTTTCACATGAATACTTGGAAAAGTATTTACAGAATGAGTGCTCAGTACGTCTATTACCAATTGATGTTCTTATTTTGATAATTTCTCACGAGCCAGTTAATTCAAATCGGTCATCTCGTGATAAAATGATGATGATGAAGTTCATGATCAAAAGATTCATATAGCCTGGGGTTATGATATTTTATATTTGAATCATACACATGCACACAATCGGATGCCCAGATTCTGAACTTTTCGGACAGATCCGCTCTCTCTCTCTCTCTCTCTCTCTCTCTCTCTCTCTTTCTTTCTTTCTTTCTTTCTTTCTCTTTCTCAATCAATTGAGATCAGTTTTTTTATTTCTTGAAAGAGAATCATGAAGATTATCATTTTCCAATCGATTCACCCAAGTAGCTAAAAACTTTAGCCCAGCTTCCTCTCTAGGTTAACTGAATCATTATTACAAGATAATTCACCTCGAATTGGCTATCATCATCATGGCCCCTATCACTGTCAAAATGGTGAAGGAAGGTGAATCTTGTATGATGATCCAGTCTGATCGTGAGAAATCAGCCCCTCTTCGTCCATTAACTATGATTCTTGCCCAATAATAGGGCCCATTTTCAGGGTTACTGGTATCGGTTTGGAAAATTCAAATCGTGATGCAGCATGATTTTTCCTGAATCCCTCATGGAATGATAGTTTCGGAAAGAAAGATGAACATGAAAGAATTTCGATTTGTGCTATTTTCTTACTTGACGCACGAGCAAAGAAAATGGAAGAAAATAATCACTTTGACACCAGATCTTAGTCACCTATTTGAATCCAGTGTGAATGATATCAATTGCAAACATGACCAAGAGGAGTTAGCTATCAAAGCATATTCTTTCCGGTAACTAGCGGTCAATTCACCAGGAGAAAATTCAATTGAGCAATTCACGGCAGCAATTTTATCATAATCATCTTCATTCTTCTTCCTCTCACGACCAGTCATCGTCGAATTATGGGGATCACGAAATATCAAGCTCGACATTGAATCTTGTTTGCATGGACCCATAACGTTATACATCTATCTCACTGAACACTTCCATCGATAAGTCTAATTTCTCTCTCTTTCTTCTTTTATGAGAACTTAGAAAACACTCTGAAATCAGGTGAATTACGATGATCAAGAAATTAAAAATTGGAAACCTTTCCGTTGAGTCTGATGGAAAACACTGAAATCATGAATCCAAGAGAATCATTTTCGGTCCAACTGGATTCTCAACTCAGGTTCTTGTTCTGACAAGATTTTTGAAGTACCGTTAGATAAGCATTCTCAAGACTCTTAAATATATGAGCAAAGATAATTTTCGACAGAGTGTGTGTGGAATAAGATTGAATGTTGAGTGATGGGAGACAATAATCTCTCCACTCGGACACTTTGTCCTCTCTACTCTCTTCTTCCTCTCTCTCTCCCATTCTTAATTGAGGTTGTGTTTGTCCTGTGGATGAGGCAAATTTATTTGATGTAATCGTGTTGTGAGTGGCCTTAATTGATCGTTTTCTGTTGTTCATCGAGCAAAACGTAGGAACACGAAAAGGGACCAGTTGGAGAAAGGAGAATTTGGTGGACCTCCTGAGAACCGTTATTTTTTCATTCTTTCCACTCTTCCTCCAGTTGCACTTGAATGGGGCACAGAAAAGGATGGCCTAGCATGGCGGGGCTTGATGACACTGTGTGTATGTGTGTATGTGATGAGGATTAGATGAGAAAAGTATGAAAGAGAATGTGCCAAGAATGGGCCGAAATGGAACAAGAATAGGCCAAGTAAGGGTTACGCGGTGAGGAAGCATCGCCAGCATGTAAGCCAATTTGATGTTCAAAAATCCAAAAGCTCTCTCTCTCTCTCTCTCTCTCTCTCTCTCAATGGTGGCCGAAAGTGGATCAAATTTTTAGATGGACCACCGATCAGGCCAACAACAGCATTTTGGATACATTGACCACAATCTTATAGTGGCAATAGTTAGGTTAGAAGAAATAGTGGTAATATATAAGCTCTGTAAAAGTTGAATGAAAGAAAGTATCTTTCTCTCTCTCTCTCTCTTCTTTGCTCCAAATTTTTTCGCGAAGCTTTGATCGGAAAGAATGTTCTCACCATGATAACTTTCATCCCTACTCGCAATCAAAAAGTCATGATTTAGTTTTACAGAAAATTCTCTTGATTTACTTATGAACTTAATCTGTTATAAACATAGTAGCATAATTTATTCTAATTTCGCTCTCTCTCTCTCGGCATCTTCAAGACTCGATGTTAGAATGGTTAAAACATGATATGCACAAGAAAATAAGATGGATTTAGTGTTCAAATCAGACAAGTTAGTAGAAAGCATGAATTGCGTAAATAATGGCAATTTGATGAACAAGGTCAATGGTTAGTTTGCCTGTAATGATCTGAAAATAGCCCATCTCGATGAATGGCAATCGAGCTGAGAATCGTAGACATTCTTGAGGCGAGAACATTTTTAAGTGAGATGATTTTTGATGATTGAAAGAGAGAACTGATAGATTGATGGATAAGAGAAGATGGTTGAGAAAATGATCATTTGGAACTCCATCAATGGTGTTGAGTTGAAACAAAGAGTGAGAAAGAGAGAAAGAGAGAATGTTTCAAAATTGGCAGGAAAAAAGAATTTCCAGCTCTCTCATTGACATTATGATGGGCAAACGAAGGGAAAGATAGTGAGATGTCCAGATAGCTGTAAAGCTGATAAAATCAAGCGAAAATCTTTTCTTTTTTCATTCGTGAGAAATGGGCTTTCATGATATTCCAAAAATGAATTTGAAATATAGAGGACATCGAGCGAAGAAAGTGCATGCAAATGACTTTAGTGATGATGAAGACGAAAATGAGCTCAACATCAACATCATTTTGCTCCTCTAAATCGTTAGAAGAGAGTAATTGACACACGAGAAAGATAAAATTCAGGATAACTTAATGAACAGAGGAGGGAAGAGAGAGAGAAGATTGATAAATTCATCAGATGTGTTGTGTGTGTTAATCGAGCCAAGCATCTTACTACGGCTTGTCGAATATCATGGTCAAGTTAAGCTGTCATCTTTTACTCAATCCAAATGAATTGTCCTTTTCATCAGAAAGACCGGCCATGATTGTCCTGACATGTTTGATTGCTTATCGATAGCTGTCTGAATGTGATCGAAATTAGGTTAGAGGCTTTGTTTCAACTTACTCATCATGACTACCACAAATAAATCGTTCACAACATCCAGTCAGACAGAATGTTCAGAGTATACACACACACATACATACACACATATTCGCTCATTCTCACAGGCCACTCATGCGAATAGGCACATCGTTAACGCTTTTATTCTCTCTCTTCATCTGCTTGTCTTCATCAAATAAGACTGGATCAATTGTTTCAAATTTTTACTCTTCATCACCACCATCTACTACTCTTGCTGCTATTCAACTCATCTTCACTATCAGATGCAAGCCCACTTACTTTTCACGCTCTTTAAACTCTTTTTTCATCTTTCTCTCTCTCTCTCTCTCTCACTTTTTTTTCATTGTAGGCTGTCAACTTTGGACCAATCAATTCTCATTGGTCTGGTGAATCAACGAATACCAATAGTTTGGGCAAATTGTCAGCACTCGATGTGATCTGTGGAAAAGATCACATGACAGTGAGAGCAGAATTTGCTGGGCCATTCCACGGAACGGTATCATCAAAAGGAACATTCGGCCAAGATAATTGTGTCTACATAAAACCGTATTCCGGTGTAACTCATGCAACCTTTAAGGTGTATTACGATCAGTGTGGCACTAAACCTGATCTGCAAGGTAAATACTATGAGAATACGGTTGTTATACAGTATGGTACCGATATTATTGAAGCTTGGGATGAAGCTAAACGGTTACGTTGTGAATGGTTTGAGGCATACGAAAAACCGGCCACATTCCGTCCGGCCATACCGGTAGCTGATTTGGATGTGGTTGAGATGAACTTTCAGGGTGATGATATTGATTGTTGGATGGAAATTCAGGAAGGCAAAGGACCATGGGGTCGTGAGGTGTCTCGTATAGTGCCAGTGGGTCAACCGATGACCATTGTGATCGCAATCAATGATTATAATGGCCAATTTGATATGAGAGTTAAATCGTGTTTTGCACACGATGGTGTAAAGCCACCGATACACATGACCGATGAGTTCGGTTGTGTGTTGAGACCGAAAATGTTAACGAAATTTAACAAAGTTCGTGATCCTAACGGAAAGGCAACCGTAATATCATATTCACACTTTTATGCTTTCAAATTCCCTGACTCAATGAACGTTCAAATTCAATGTACCGTTGAAGTTTGTCGACATGGCTGTCCAGATGCGTGTCAAAAGACACCATACGTGCCAGATCGTCAGATCAAGCAGCAAACTTTCCTATCGTACGGCGGTGAACAGCAATCATCAAGCAAACATCGAGAAATTCCACAATTAGCTGCCGACTCATCACGCCAACAGGCTTCCGATGATAAAATTGAGCGTAACTCAGTGAATCAGATGAGAGATGAAGATAATCCATCGATGCCACAAGATCTCCAAAATTCAGGCTCAGTGATGATACCGGGCCAAAGTGAAATACCAAACTCCCCACCGAACAGTAACACCAATAATAATCATAATAATGCTAATCATCGAAATACTCCGGTTGATAGTTCTGTTAATCCAAATTTTGAGTCAAGTCGAATATCTGGTCCTGTGTATCGTGGATCAATTAATGGTTCCTCGTCACCGGAAGACATTGATGAAGGTCGACGTGAGAGTGCTTCAGAGTCCGGTGATGCTCCTTCCTATGAGCCTGGTGAAGACAAATTGGAAGAAGAATCAAAGTTACATGAAAAAGTGGTCAACATGAAAATTCCTTCCATTGATGAAGATGGTAAAGTGGCCGGTATAACGGAGCAAGATTTGGCTAACCTACCGAGCAGCACTCTGGACAAAGCTGCCCAAATATTTCGAGATTTGGGAATGAATGTAGACATGTCCAATTTTGCTACCGGATTTGTTGATGGTATGAACAGCAAAAATTTGGCCCAAATATTGGATAACGATCGAATCAGAGAATTAGCGGAAAGCACAGGCATCAAATTGGCCCCAAGCGTTTCAGCATCTGGATCTTCTTCTTCACCATCATCCTCATCCGCTGGCCAAGCCTTACCATCGGTATCAAGTTTCGCTGGTGGGCCCTCCGATGATCGAGATCGATTGCCCCAAGTTCAGCCGTTAGTTAGTGGGCCAATCGTTAATGGAGATGAAGATAGTGTAAGCGATAATGTAGAAGATGATGCGGAAGGTAAGAAAAAGCATTCAGATGGGTATGGTAATCGGATTTCAGAATCCGCCAGTACCAACAGTGAATATTGGACATCTCCAAGTGGCTCTACGTCGCCACCACCAACACAGCAGCAAAATAATCCAGTTTCTACATCCACCTCCGTGCCATCTCAATCCTCTCTCAAGCCAAATCATGATCGAAAAGGTCAATTAGATGGTAACTCAACACGTTCTCCATCAACATCAGAACAGCAACATCAGCATCCACATCCACAGCAGCAGCAACAACCAGTAGCTCGACCAAATCTACACCATCCACATTCTATTCAGCCCAATAACGGTCACACTGTCGCTCACACCATTAATATACCAAATCGCAATTCCGCCCAACAGCCGCCAGCCTCCATTCTCATCAGTGAATTGTCCCACCTTGCCGAACAGCTCGCCCCCGGACTGGACCACCGGGCTCATGGTCCACCCACAGGTCAGCACCGTCCCAACGAAAGGATGAAAAATCTTGGTCAACTCAATGGTGCCGGTGGCCATCGTAATGGTCACGGACACATTGGCCAACAAAAACCGTTACCACCGTCAATTCATCTTAATCAAGCCCACTCAACAGCCGATTTGGCCCATCATCTTCACGCTGCTGTAGCAGCTCAGCAACAGCAACTCCAAAATCCGGTTGCCCAGATTGTCAACATTCCCCTCGGTTTTCCACCGTTTTCAATCACACCCACCAACTTGAATGGGCTACCAAATATTCTTGCTGGTCAACAAGCCCACTTACCCCACCGTAAACACATGATTCGAGACCATCAGAATTTACATCTTAATGCTGGTAGCCACTTAAATGTACCTCAGCCTCCACGACCGATGAACAGTAAACCATCGATTTTGGCAAGTTTAGGCAATCATCTTCCTCATTTCAATTTGCCCTCCTTCTTAAGTCCCCACATTCAACGTCAAGACTCACCGAAAGGCAACAATCAAGGAGCCAATATCAATAAGCTTCACCAGAGACAAATTCAGATGACATTTCCACAAGGACCCCGATCATTTCGTTCACGACGTTCGCCGTCAAAAGAACCGTTAGTGAACGTTAAGCGTGGCTATCAAGTGGTCACATCGATTGATCTTTCTTTTATGCCAAATACAACTGATTTACCTGAAATATATTCCGGAAGACGGGAGGACATCGTTTATGGAGTATGTATGCCTTTCAATGGCCTCATAATTGGACTCACTCTCGTCACTCTTTTGGTCCTTTTCGCATTGATAACCTCTCTTTGTTTCATGAAGAGATTGAAAAATTTGAAAAAACAACGTCAAATGAATTATATCAGATGAAGATTACATCAATTGTGTAAAGAAAAAATGACAAAAAATGAGAGAGAAAGTCACACATAACCTACTCATCATGATCATTGTTCTCATCAATCCAATTTCACCATCATCAAACATCATCATCATCTTTTTCCAAAAAAGAATCACCACATTGAACATGTGTGTGAATCATCATCATGCTGAGAAATCATGATGAGAATTAACTATTAACTACTTCTACTAATTCAATTTTCTCCGATAATTGTGAACCATCAGAAATGCCTAGTTGAACGATGTATAGTCAATTTTTTCATTTTATAGAGTGATAATTAGGCACGCAAAAACGATCGAGTACGATCGTGAGAAACAATCGGATTTTAATAAGCTTATTATTTATTATCGGGCAATATAAACAGCACCTCATTGTTTCAATGGGTTAACATAAGAATTTTTCTGATCCATTTCGGTATCAAGTTGATTGATTCACAGAACGAGAATTGCTCCGCAAATATCAGTCACTTGTTGTCCTAAGTAGACACAATCTTTTTTTGGATGCAAAAAAAGAGCAGCAAAATGTCCGTTCTTTTTATTCATCCTCACCGATGGATGGATAAAATTCAGACAGCCAACATGTCAGTCAGTTGGAAGGTCAAAAAGAGTTACTTGACTTCGAGTGATATAATGATATTTTTACAATTCAAGGGTGTTCGTGGAGAAGAAACCTTGATTGATTGATGCAATAATAAACAAGGCATGTTCCGTTTAAAGATGTGAAATTTTCAATCAAGATTTTCATGAGATGATGTTCGAGAAAGACAAAAATTGTTTCGCAATACTGAATTTTATCGCTCAAATGCTAGAGGCAAGTAAGAATTCAAGATTAAGGATATATGAGTAGGAGTGTATTATAAATAGACTCACACACACTCGACATGATACTGAAAAATGGCATAGAGTTCAAGTGAAAATAGTGGCAACATTATCGTATGAAATGCTCAACAAATGAGCTGTCAGGTAAGTTTGACCTGAGTTAGTGTGTAAAATTTAGTAGCTAAATTTTCAAGTGGTCGCTTCAATGTTCAAATGAGTGATGAAACGTAGCCGTTTTTGTAGCTCTGATCTTAAGTTTCGTATTTTGCCCTCAATTTCATTTTTGATCTGATCACCTATGATTCTGTACTTTAGATGATAGAATAAATCACAAATAGGGTCCATATAGCGTAATGTTTCACAATGTTTGTCAATTGTTTCCAGAAGAGAGTAAAGTTCTTGCGTTACAATCATCACCACTCGTGTTCTTTCGGCACCCAATCGATGAAAGAATGGGCCAATTATATGCATGATGAAGAGTAACTGTTCTTCAGTTCTAATATTTGGTCTCACGCGTTCTCGTAAAAATTTCGGAATCGGATTCATCTGTCCTATTGAAGCATGATGAAAGAAAGCGTGACTAAGTGCAATTAGATAAGCTGGTTGTAGCTCTGTCATGAACTTGTGACTTCCAGTGAAATCCATCAATTGAAATGGATCCGGATGTGGATTAGAAGTGAGCAAAGGGTTTTGCATCATTGCGATTATATGATCATTCAGAACCGACCAATAAGGCTCAGGTAATGCGGTTAACACCACTCCGATAGTGTTTAGCCAATTCTCAATAAGATTACGAGGTATATTCTTGTGTCCAACGAGAATGATATCAATCAAATTGTTGGCCACAACTTCAGGATTCACTGGTAGGGCGATCAATTCAATGCAGGTAACATGGAGAGCATGAGCCCCACTATTGGTAAACTCATTGAATCTCCAATCAACATGCGGGAATGCTGACTTTCCGTTAAGAGTGTCAACTAATCTGCCAATCAATTTGAAATAGTAGTCGGGATCAGGAGACCAGTTTATGTTATCAGAAGATATGTAAGAGAGGTAGGCTTCGCTTACAGCCCAATCACTGGACTTAATATCTTTAAAAGCTCCCAAAATAGTTGCCACTAATTTCCGTTTCAGCTGGGGTCTATCTCGAAGTTTCTGTTCATAATAATGCAGAGTCTCATACAGAAAGGTAAGTGGTCGATCATGAAATTTGTAGAGACAGCCATACTTTTCCAGGAGAGAGTCCATCAGATTAGTTTGGTTGTTTGGAGGATATTCTAGAAATCGATGAACAATCAGATCGAGTATAGGAATGAAGCGAAGACAGATGTTGCTAAAGTATGTAGGGAGATATGTATGCTGAGCATTTTGGCTGCCCATCTCTGCAAGCCCTTCAAAGTAGAATTTTTCAGGATATTTCTAGAAATAAAACAAAGAATAAGGTAATTTCGATCATTAAATGAACATTATCTCAGATTGACTCACTCTGTGGAAAGCGGCATGCTTTTCTTGCCAATCCAAGTGTTTCCAGTATTCAGGAGATATTTCTTGGACAAAGTCATTGACACGACTCTGGAACTCATTGCATGTGAGTAACAGCATTTGAATGATGAAGAGCGATACTTGAGCTTCATTTCCTTCATAGGCTCGTAGAGTCTGAGGAAAAAAATAAATTAAATGGCGAACTTGAGCATCAGAAGTAAAATCAACCCACCAGACACAGAAGGAGTCGATCAAGAGTTATAATATGGTTTTTCCAAATGAGATCGTTCAGTTTTTCTAAATATCTGTTCACTCCTTGTCCACGCACTTTTGAAAATTCCAGAACCAAGTAGTCAGCAAGCGTTCGAACATGGGAAGAGAGAGCTTTTGGGCCAATTCTGTCCAAGATCTTGAAGGCTATCGGGTCAATACGGTCATCTTCCAAGAGCATTTTCCATAAAAGACACAGAAACAATGGAGGAGTATTCTGGACGGAGAAATTGTTTATGATATCAATATCGTTATTCATTGTAATCCATTTTCTATGTTCTTCATCAACTGATTGTGCAAGCTGCGAATTATTTTCTTTGGTGGTTCCAATTTGTTGATAGTATTCCGCTACCGCTGAGGGGAAGCATTCTAAAGTGAAACTGGACCATGTCAGTGGAGTACTTTGCATCATAGTTTGTAACAATTCTTTGCAACCATCGATTAGACTGTCGTAACCAGTAACATGGATAGCTCGAGCAAGGGTCAGTATAAAAACTTTGTTCAATTCTTCAGATTCGTTGGAAGTTTTCATTTTAGGCTCTTCACGCAACTTCATCTGACTGATTTGGAGAACTTCAGTATTGGTTAGACCCATGATTAGTTTGAGAGCAAAACTTTCCAAACTGAAATGAAGTTGAATGTTACCATACACAAAGCCTGGAAGACAATGAAGGTGATTCAAAAATTGAGCCTTGTAAGAAGCATGAGTATGATGAGGTCGATAGACAAACATTTCCAACAGAACATGGAGAGTACCCAAGGCTTGAGCTCGGAGAACTGATGATAGAGTTTGATTAATGAGAAGTTTAATTCCTATGAGCTCCAATTCTTGATAAACTAGAAGCAGCGCATAAGTTTCGAGCATAGCTGGAGTGGTACAACTGATGGTTGATGGAGCTTGATTAGAATCTTTTGCAGGATGAGACTTGGTGATATGACTATTTATACTATGGAGAAGAGACATCTTGGTGTGAATTGTGGTTGAGTCAAGAAAGTTGATTGATAATGGTTTCATCTGAGGATTGGTGCTACTAGATATATTCTTATCTTTGCTTCCTTTCAATCCGATAGCTTCACATAGAGCAGCCATCGCTGTAGGAAAAACTTCGTTATTCGTCGAAAAAGCGTTACAGATGAGAATTGTCCTTAAATTGTTGGATAAAGATGGTGGAGGTTCTTTACTAGTTACAAGCTGTTGCAAAAATTCAACTTGATGCTTCAAACATGCTGGAAGCGGACGAAGATTTTTAATGGGATCTGATTCAACTTTCTTCAGAAAATGGACCCATGTGCTACTTGTTGCAAGTATTTGAGCACAACTCGGCTTGGTCAAATCTGGGATCGGGACAGGTTCCTCATCTGGATATAAGATATCTTGGAGCTTCAGAACATTGACGAAGTCTTCAAGACGATTTCGGCATATTGAAGATGAAATAAACTGGAGAAGGGTCCACATCAAATAATTTCGTCCTTTCCTCAAATTTTTCTTAGCTAAAATGTCATTGATTCTATTCATCATGTCAGTGAAACTTATGTGCTGGGGAATAACAAAAACAATCAGGTGACAAGCGATTACTTGCCAGAGAAAGATGGTTGGATTTGTGCCACAATCTTGATCATAAAGATCAGCTTCTTCCTCAGATTTCTCCATTGCTGAAATGATCAGATCAACAATCACCTCTTCTAGAATTAAACATCTGGATTTTTGACTTCTAGTTAAAGCTAGGATACAATAGATCATGTCACGGGAATACGGTTGCTCCAAAACATAGCGTAAGAATCCACTTTGAGGGGCTAGTAGATCAGGCTTGTATGGAAGAAGGCCTTGTAATTGAAATCTGGCAGTAGTAGGATCAAGAGGCCATGAATGGCTGAGAGTGGATGAAAAGCCAACAACGGGTAGAAGTTTGGGTCTTCCAATCATTGAAACCATCTGTGCAACTGGTCTGAAACTCTCAATAAAAGATGACAACAGATCGGCAAATCGCTAGAGAGAAAGGAAGAGGATTTTCTTAAAGAATTTATTTAAATGATATCTCATTCTTACCCAGTGGATAGACTTGTCATTTATCTTCTTCTGAATCTCATCTACTGCAAGATATGCAGGCAAAAGGTTTGAATTTCTATTCAAAGCATAATTCAAAACCTAAATAGATGAAGAACAAAAAATTAGAGATATGTAATTGAAATTTTCTACAAATTTTGAGCCATAGACAAACCTTATGCATTGCATCCAGCTGAGGTAGGATAGAAACATTGGCATTGATAGGTAATGAGTTGACTTTTTCAACCATAAATCGAATAAGATCCCGAACTCCTTTATAATCAACCATTGATATGATCTTATTTATCAACTCGAAAGCGGCACAGAAAAAAGTTTCATTGGCTATATCCAAATATTTGCTGGTCAGTATAGCTTCACAAACTCCCCTAAAATACAAAGAGAGAAAAGAATTATCACATAAAGACTATGAACTTGAGTGTGAACCACTAACTTTGCCTGAATTAAATGGCCATTGATTGCAAATTCCAGCAAAGAAAGAAGAAGATTGACTTTCTTTGGATTCAAAATAGTGGCTGTCCCATCTACGTACTCTCGAAGCATGTTTCGAATTTTTTCAGGTGTATCCATTCCTTGGATAAGCTTTTTGATATGATTTTCATAGCCTTTGACTTTAAAATCTTTGTTTGTCTTGGACTCAATGATGAACCCGGCAAAGGTGTCTTCCAACGCTTCTGTGTGCTAATATGATCACAAAACAGAGTTGACAATCGATAAAAGATCAACATTATGGAAAAAGATGAGAAAATATAGCCACTTACCAAAATGTGATTTAAACAGATTTGCACCTCAGAAACTTTATCCTGGAGATTGTCTTGGACTTGAACCACATTCATATTGACACAAAAACACACACACAAGAATAGGGACAGAAAATTAGATTCTAATAGTAAAATGATCTCAATCCAGACACAACTGATGATCGAGCCGGAATTTCAGATAATCGTAATTATTAATCCATGATGTTAACCGAATGACAATCCATGGAATTGGAAACAACCGCCAACAAATTTTGACATCAAAATATGAAACAAAATCAAAACAAACTGCATCGGAAAAGAGAGAGAACGCCGTTCAAGACTCCGCCTTCAGCATATTACTTTAGCAGTTGATTTGATTTTTTTGCGTATTGTATTTGAAAATTTTCGGAGACTGATTCTGCCAACTAATCAGACAGTTACAGTCAATCCATTTCCCATCTTCACGAATTTTGTTGGAATTTTTGTGATTACTGTCGAGAGAATTGATGATTTGATGATGTCCATGATGTCAATGATCTTAGATGCCGGTATATCAGTTTAACTTGTTTCCAATATTGGACCATCGAGTTGAGTGAATCGAGATAATTTTCTGTAGATCAAGAAATAATACCATGTGGACTATCTTTCAATCATGATTCTATACCAATTAATCAAAATACAATAAAGAAAATAATTGGCCAAAGTGTATTATGTCCAATTTTTTTCAACTTTCCTCTTGATGTGAACAGTTTCGATCCCAATCAAGCGAATTTCATGCCGATAGAATCAGTCAAAATTTTGATTTAAAAAGCCAAAAATGAACAATTTTTCTCAACAAACAATTACAAATAAGCTTTGAATCTCTTGGACAAAAATTTATGAAAATTTTTGTGATCAAATATTTCGTCAGTGACAACATGAGTGCGCACGTTTCCCGGTATTGTTTGTTTACTATTAAAGATCTGTCGACATGGTTTTGAAATACTGAAGTTTGGATCATATTTTGAAATGTTTTGTTTAATTTCTCGATAATATGGTGATAATGTGGATTGTCATTAGCTCATAATAGTCTGTTCAACTGTATTCAGCAATCATGGTGAAGAGTAAACCATTGGAAAGCTTTCCAGCTGGTGATGAAGACTTGGAATGTTATTGTATAACAAAAGCTAAAGAATGTATTGTTAAAGGGGATCATCACTTGGCTAAATCATGGTTCTTGACGGCATCAAATTTGTTTCCCGATTCATCTATGATCAAGGTAGTGTAGAATTTGAGGAATTTTATCACTTTCTGTCCATCCAGCCTAGGTGATATGCTGCTAATGTCTTCTCTTTCTTTATTTCTTTATTTTCCAGTTCGAAAGGTATTTGATGGCTCGTAATGAGGGTGATTTGACAGATGCTTCGGAACATTTCAATGAAATATTTATCAGAAAAAAATTAGATGACCCGATCATTGTTGACGAGATGAAAAAGATTGTGAATGCTATGATGGATCCACAAGACTCTCCTGAATCCAATTTTTATCGCAATTTGTTCCATAGTTTCTCCTCTGAGGCTCAGTACCAGTTTCTGATTGCGGTGATGAATATTGCTTCCAGTATTCCACAATCATGTCAACTCATGTTACTCATCATGAAAAGATTTCCAGAGAAAGTTAACGAGCATCTTCCCTTGCTACTTTCTTTGATCAATAGAGCGGAAAGTGAGAGATTAGAGCCGAAAGATATTGAAATGGATGGAAAAAATTTAGCGAATTCAATTCAAGATGCTGGCTCAAATTTTTTCGATAAACTATTAGTATTTGGCATATTTCCTGTTATCCTATCGAATGATTCTAATTTAAGTGTACCTCAAGATATCCTTCTATCTCTTCTCGATCGAGCTATCAACTTTTTCATCAGATCAAGCTCAATTTTACAGGTTTCAAATGGAGAAGATAAAGATAATCAAATTAAGCTTCACAATTGTGAAGCGACAGCCCAGTTCGATGAAGTGTTCGATATGTTTGGTCGAAAGCTCGATTGGGATCTTCTTATCTCGGAAGAACCTCGTTCTGTTGGTAACTTTCTTTCGGGTGTGTTACTTTCTACTTTGCAAAGAATACAGACTTATTATTCAACTCTTTCCGTGGTCAACACATCAGAACAATCTGATGGACCCATCGACTTGAGTTCAGCTAAAGTGAAAACTGAGTGTACTGATATAAATGGACTTAGGCATACTTTTTATGCTGCTCTTCTACTTTTTCTGAAATGTTTTACACGATATATTCAAGAAACGGCTGGGAAGCTTGTGTTGGTTGAGCATGGGACATCTTATAAAGGCGATCCAATGAAAAAGCGGAAGATATTTCTTAAAAACACATCTCCACTGATTGTCACCGATAACTCAGAGCTACAGGAAAATTTGATTGTTTCCGCACAGTGTCATGAATTTTTTATGGCTGACTCTGACTTACAGAAAGGTATTTTTTCTCATCTTTTTCGCATTTTCTTCCTATACTAACTCTATACTAATTTTCACAGAATTTTTAACAAAGATGGATGATTTTGGGCTCATTAATTCTAGAGCTTACCAGATTTTCAAGCAAGATCTTCTAATTTACAAGGTTCGTGAACATTTCCTTTCTTTTTCTTCTCGAACAAGGCATCATACGCATAATGTTTTATCGGTTTGAAGTTGTCTAGTTAACAAAAACTAGAAATGATTACCTATGGTAATCTGTAAATGATAAAGATTTATTATAATTGAGCTTATAGCTCAATGTCTTTTCAAAATCGAGAAACGTTTGTGGTTGAGCCATCGGAACTATCCAACTCACTAGTCAACATCTTAATTATATAACCAATCTGATTGATAACAATTCTCCCTCTCTTTAGGGAAGTTATGAAGAATCTTTGACAACACTCACCGAGTCTGCTACGACACAAGTTCAATCATATCTACAGTTGATGTCTTCTTCTTTGATGAGCTACAATTATCCTTTGGCCCTTAAATACTCTGTCGAAGCAGTTTCTAAGCTCCACCGAATGTCAGATGATAAAGATAATGAAGCTCAAAGCAAAGACTTACCCTTCAATGCTAACGCTAATGGAAGACAACTTTTTTTCATCAAATTTTATGCCTCAAACATTTTATCGTACTGCATAGAAGTCATTATTTCATGCCTCAAAGATAAATTTCTGCTCTCAGTGAAGCCACCTGATCAGGGTGTTGGACATCTGATTGTTCTGACTCAATACAACTGGCCTAAGGAGGCAGATCTTTTCCTCAAATGCATAGCAACTATTCGAAAGCCGACTTCAGGGTCTCCGGCAACTCTGGCCAAATTTTTTTACCCTCCTTTCTGTGATTATATTTTCAATCCCGATATGTTGGAAGAGTTCATGGCTTTGGTCAATTCGGATGGAATCATAATCGAACTCAAAGAACAAGCTCCATGTAAGAGATCAAATTATTTATCATGACATATCCACTCATGTTTTCTCCCTATTTTTCAGTAGCAACACCGTTGAGTAAGATTACCAAGTCTTCCAAATCGATGACCACACGCAGAGTAGGCAAAAATGCGAAAGAAGAAATCAAGACAACATTAGTTAATCAGATGCGACAAAGCAAATTAATATTAAATGACGCTCTCTTTGTGTCTTTCATTTTATCTCAACTCAGAGAATTACCATGGATAGGATGAATTCATATCGCATGAACTCTTATTGGCTCATATCGATCTCAAAAAAATTGAATAAAAGAAAAATTCCTATTCCTATTGGAAGTAAAGAATTTGCTGCTTCTATTCATCGTTTTAATTCAGAGGAAATGGATTGCTCTAAGAAAAAATTCGGCATCTTATTGCCTCTTCCTCTGATTCTGGCTGAAGAGTGAATAATCCAAGAAAATGAAGAAAATAGGGATAGAAATTAAAGCGTAAAATCTCTCCAATATGATTTGATCAGATCAAATTTTGACATAATGAATTTTAGATTCAGATTAGTACCCTTATGATAGAAAAATCCAGGTGAGAAAATTTCTAATAATTTAATTCTCAAGTAGAAATATGTTCACGCCATCGAATACGTTGTTGGTAATATTCGATTACCAGAGAAGGCCATCTCTTATTACCAATTGATGATGGGACTCAAAAATAAAAAGAAAAAAATGGGAATCCATTTCGCGTCATTCATGGTCGATTGGGGGGGAAAAATCAATCATTTGACACAACTGAACTTTGGATGGATAATCTGGATCTGAAATATAAATATCGGTCAAGAAAATTGGATAGTAACCTAAATTTCTCTCAGGTTTATTTTTCCATTTCACAATCAGCATGAGACCCTCTGGACTTTGGGTAACTCCAACCACTTTCTCTGGTACAAGTGAGGGGTCAATTTTTCGCAAAATGCTCTAGGCTCAATGTCATCACTGGCATTTTCCTTGTTGGCTTTCATTTTTGCTGTTTTTTTCTCTTGAGAATCAGAAGAACCGAAGCTATCACTGGTTTCACTTATCTTTTGGACCATGGGAACAGTCAGGAATGATTTACCGTTACTCACAGAACTACCACGAAGATCCACGTTTTTTCCTCTTCTTCTCTCTCTCTCTCTTCACAGAAACAATAATGGAAATGAATCAGAATCCCCCAGAATCAGTGGTCCAATGATTGATCACTTGGACTTCAAAAAACCGTTGATACGCTCAAGGAAAATCAAAATGATGGAATTGGTATCGAATCACGACAGTCAAAAAAAGATTTTCTCTCTCTCACTCTACATACACACACATGTACATGTATATGCTTTCAATAACGAAGGAAATCCTATTCCCTTCTCATCATTCATTTTCACCAAGTCCTTTGTCACCTCTTTTGCGACCCATCGCCGAATCAGACTCAAATTAGTCAACGAAAGTTGACCAATCAAAATAAATAGACACACAAAATTTACCGACAAACACAGCAGCAACAGCTGCTGATCAAATTCATTTTTCAACTTTGATCAAACCACATTAGATCAAAAATTAGCTAAGGCCTAGGCAAAGTGGAAAGCAAACAATAATAATACTGATAATGTTGTTATTAAGATGATTTGATTTGATTAGCATCTTCCATTTCTCTCCCAGAAAGTCTATGGTTAATATTTGCCTTTAATTTGCTAGATTGTGTGGGTGTGGGAGATGTATTACATTCAATAATCGGGTAAACATAAACACTGATCAAGTGTCGTGTGAAACTATTCCATGAGTGTTTCCGTGTTTCACACACGCACACCAAATCATGTCTCTAGTTAATCGTAATTTTTTCCGTTACACCTAAAAAAATGATGGGGTTCGTCTCACATAGAACAGTTTTTTCTTTCTTACTCCACTTTCGAGGAAAAATTGTTTTCTCAGTGAGCATTCTAATTGATAAGAGAGAGAGAGAGAGAGAGAGAGAGAGAGAGAGAGAGAGAGAGAGAGAAAAAGTTTCACCATAAGAAGTTGTTGATGATGATATTTCATGTTCCATTATCAGTATAACTATTCCAAGTTTCCTCTTTGACGTTGAAGTCGTTCCACAGCTTCGTAGAGAGCTTTCACATTTCCAGCGCCAAAACCTGAGTGACCACGTCTTTGAATGATTTCCAAATATGTTGTGGGTCTATCAAATAATGGTTTGGTGAACAATTGGAGTAGATAACTGTTACTATTGAAATCAAGTAGTATATTGAGTCTTTCCAGATCATCTAAACTCTCTTCGATCACCACTTTTTGTTCTTCCAGCCGTTGTCGAAGTCGCTTGTAATAACTTTCTGGTATGTCCAAAAATTCGACTCCTCGATCACGCAAATTGGACACAGCTTGAACAATATTGTCAGTTCTCAGTGCCAAATGTTGTACACCTTGTCCATTGTTGTATTGTAGAAATTCTCGAAGTTGTGATACTCTGTCAACTTTTCTCGGCTCCACCACATTGATAATCACCTCCTTCGTTTTGTTTGCCACTACCAACATTTTCAGGCCACTAGTTGCAGTGGTTACGTTCAGATCATCTTTCGGAGTGAAAATTTCCAATCCAAATCCATCCAAATAATCTTTCGTAATTTTGATTGTTTCATCCTCATTGCAAACAACCACAAAATGATCAATAACACGCAAAGGAACCTCTGGACCGGTGGCAGCCAATTTCCATTCCTCTATTGGTGCTCGAAAGTTGGGTAAAAAAATTCCACGATATTTGGATCGATCTATCAATGTGTGTGTGAGTGTACCCGTTATGTTGACCCTTGCAAATCGAACTATTCCATCTTGATCACCTTCTTGCCAAATATCTTTCACTATGGTCACACTTGCTGATCGCATTTTTTTCATCCGAACATCCAAATCATCCACCACAAAGGCTACATCTCGAACCATATCTCCTCGAGTGGACACTGATGACCACAGATCACCTGAACCATATTCGTAGGGTGAGCTGAACACAATTCGGATTCCATTCAATGCCAGAACCCATGAACTAACCTCACGAGAGCCGGTCTCCAATCCTTTGTAGGCTATCGGTTTGAATCCGTAGAGATGGGCAAAGTGAGAAGCAACACATTTTGCATTGGAAACCCAAAAAGTTACAAAATCAACTTTTTGTAATCCAAATTTTTCGGCACTTTCTCCAGAAACTTGAAGAACCATTGAAAAACTGGTGGATTTGAATCAACAAAAATAATTCAAGCTACTGATCAAAAAAGTGGACAGATGAGTCCAGCCAGTGGTCTCATATTCAAATGAAGCTGGTCAATTTTTAAACCAACCTCTTATCTTCTCTCTTCATTTTGATGACTTGACTATCTTGCTGGGTAGGAGGAGAGAGAGAGAGAGAGAGAGAGAGAGAGAGAGAGAGAGAGAGAGAAAGAGAGAGAGAGAGAGAGAGAGAGAGTATCAATTGACCATCTTTCTTGTGAGCTTATATTTATTCTCTCTTCCTTCTTATGTTTCAGATGGAAAGACGATTTTCCTTGGAGATGAGTTGAAGGAAAAACATTTATATACATGTATATATATTCAAATCATGACTGAAAAGACATGCTGAAAAATGGCCTAAATGTGATCAAGTGGTCCTGAGGTGCAGATCGAGTTTTGTGTATCTCATTACCAAGCTCATTTGGTAATCACTCAGTCAGAGGCTAATAGAACGATGACAAGAGACTTTGATTTCGGGTCATATAATACTTCGCTACTTTTCAATATCTTTGTTTCACCAAAAAAGGAGATATTCATCTATGAAATTTTTGAGTACATTTTCCTTGATATTTCAAGTTTCTCAATGAGTCATTATTAATCATACAAAACTTCAAATGGATGGTAATTTACCTTATTATTATTGTAATTAATTTATAAACTTACTGTATCCATTCCTATATAGGAATTACTCTCATCACAGTCTTTTTTACCAATTTTCCAAACTTTACTCTTACATATTCTTTTCACCTCAGAATGGCTCAGAACATTAGGCTCAATCTATTTGATCTGAGGTGCTGGTTAGATGAGATACCGGAAAAATCAAGTTTTTCGAAAACAGAATATCTCAAATTTTTTTCCTATTTTATGAAAAATTGAAACATTCTTTTCAAATTCAACAGTCTACATTAGGGTAGAAGTTGAACAAGACTTTTTGATCATGTGTTTTTTTAAATTGTTCGTCATAAAAGATTGAGTAACGAAAAAAATCATGGAATTTTCCATAAATTATTGATCAATTTTTTAGTCAAGTTTGTTCGTGAAAATTTTTTGCTGTTTTGATGGCATGAAGTGAGATTCTTTTTAACGAATTCTTTGAAAAAGAAGCTAATTCAAAACTTTCTAATTTCATCATTTTTTTGGCAAATAATGCTTTCTTCCAATTTTTCGATCTCCTCTGTGATAGATCTATCCAAATAAGAACAATGTAGGGCATGAACATCATGAGAGCTACAGTATGATACACTAATCCTGGATACCAATTAAGAGTATTATTAAAAATTGAGGTGTACAATATCGATGATGATACCATTGCAGATGTCTGGATGCATGAAAGTACCGTGAAAACTTGTCCATACTCATCTGATGAGATCAATCTTGCAGCAATAGTTCGAAAAGCGATTGACATCATTTCGGTAAACATTGACACAACTTCTCCCAAATAGAAAGCTGTCGGGACCAGAAAACCACCTTTGATGAGACAAGAGAATATCAATGAATATGAGCCGATAATCCCTAAAGTTGTATCACTGAGCTTCATTTTGTTCACCAAAATAACCGGAAAAAGAATGGCCCCAAAAGTTGGAATAAGACTGGTGACAGTCTTCAAATTTGAAAAATACTGAGCATCCCAACCATACACTTTTTGAGCAAATTGGAATACAACAGTAAGTTCTCCCATGATACATATCTGCGACAGACAAACACACGCAAGACACCACCAAAGTCTGATATGATCTCCGTTTTCTCGCCTCTTTGCACAAGTTTTGATTATTTCAGTTATGTTGTCCATGAATTTTGCTTTTGCCTTCACATTATTGTCACTTTGTGAACCTTGCACAGTGTTCTGATCCGTAGTTGACTCTTCTTTCTTTTCATTTTTAACATCTAGAGATTTATCCTTGGATGCTTGATTTTCTCCTAAATCAGATGTTTTTATGACTGCCATTATCCAAATCAGAGCAATCACATTCACTATCGCACTCGATCCATAGACACCGAGAAAGTTTCTCAGTCTAGGATAAAACCATGGAGAGGAAACCAAAATAGTTCCACCAGCGCTCATACTTGATGTGAATCCTGTGAAATATATTTTCGATCAATCATATTACTTTAAATACATTGAATTTCCAGTGTTATTTACCCATATGCATAGCGAAATCAATCATACCAAATCGAACCTCTCGAAACTTTTGTGGAGTGTATCTGAGAACATAAGTGTATGATGCCGAATAAAATAGAGCTATATTTCCGGTGATACCGAATATTGTTTTCACCCAATACATTTGTCGATAATCGATATCAAAATGAATTATGTGATAAATCATCAATAGATTATGCACTATCACACCAATCACTGGAACCGTGAAGAAGTATTTCAAATGTTGTGGATACTTGTCAAGCAGTCGACCACTGCAAAGTGTCACCAGAATTGATGGAATAAAGATGATCAGATTCTCATAAGTTCGAAACACTGTTGCGGCCTTGTACAATTTGACTGCTTCGTTCACATATTCTGGACGTTTTTCGATATTATGACACACTTCCGGTGGAAGTTTCAATTCATTGAGACACACCTTATCTTGTATTATTTGTAAACCAGTAATATTGGATATTGCGAGTCCAAAACAGAACAGAAACACATAAACATCTAATGTACACAATCGAGCCAATCTTTTCAGATCTTCACGAGAATATTTTTTCCAAAAAAATTGTTCTTTCTCACTTTTTATTGGAAGCTTTTCCGACATTTTGAAACTCTATCATACGCTCATGATAAAAATATTCAGAATTGAGTCCATCTAAATGAATGTCTCTTTTTCCTTGCTGTCTATGGAAAGCGAAATGAATTTAGTTCTCGAGGTCAGACAAACTTGCCAACATTGATGAGGGTTGACTTTGTTCCTCTTTCATTGAAATTTTTTATGCACATCATGAGCAGCTCTCCATTCGCACTCACAATTATCACTGGTCTCACATTTCAAATGCAAAAAATATATATCAACTCAAACAGAGTTGTAACAATTAATTCTAATCAGGAGCAATTGAGCAGCAGGAAAACGCCTTCATCGTGACAAAAAAAAATTTTACACACACACTAGAAACATACTTGTTGAATTTCTGTGATCTAGCATGTTGAATGAAACATATTTTCACTTTCATGATTCAATATACATGTATGAATCTTGTGAATTGTAACACTTGAGGAACTGTAATGTATTGTTTGCTTTCCAATGATGATAAGCTTCATTCTTCTTCCTGCTCATTGAAAAATTGAGGGATCAAAAAGACCAAAAGACACAAGGTTTATCGTACTTTCAAGATGTTTGAATATTCTTTTAGCTCTTAGCTTTGAGAATTTGAGCCCGATATCAATCTCGAATTGTTATCAAATATCACACACTGATTTTGCACAGTACTCTTTCAGAGTTATTTTGGTCTCTGTGTATTTGATGAAACTTTTGTCAATTATCAATTATCACAGCTCTTCATAGACTTCTATTAGCGTGTTTAGTGTGATTTGTACCATAAAATTATTCTGTAACAATACGAAAAAACTCAAGATATGATTTGGAAATATCGTCGGAGTGGTCATGCATGATACTGATTCTTTGCTATGATGAATCAAAAATTGGAGTAATGAGTGCATTCCTAAACGATGATCGCAAAAATTATGGCAAAATTGAGATAGGTTGACTAAAGATGGAATGAGTTCTGATTGGAACAAATTTCCATCTTCAGAAAAGGTGGTGGAAAAATTCCCTCAGTCTTGAGGATTATTATTATAGTCAATAACCTATCAATTGGATCAAAATCAGCTAGACTTTGCTAATCTTCTTCTTTCACTGAGATCCATCCAAATAAGAACGATGTATGGCATGAACATCATTGAAGCTACAGTATGATACACGAAACCAGGATACCAATCAAGTGTATTATTGAAGATGAGTGTGTAGAGAATGGATGATGTTACTGGTGATGATGCTTGGATACATGAGAGAACTGTGAAAACTTGTCCATACTCATCTGATGAGATCAATCGTGCTGCGATGGTTCGAAAAGCGATTGACATCATTTCGGTGAACATTGACACAACTTCTCCCAAATAGAAAGCTGCCGGTACCAGAAAACCACCTTTGATGAGACATGCAAATATCAATGAATAAGAACCAATAATTCCTAGAGTAGTATCACTCAGCTTCATCTTGTTCACCAGAATCACAGGAAAAGCAATGGCACCAAAAGTTGGTATTAGGTTTGTGATAGTCTTCAGATTCGAGAAATACTGGGCATCCCAACCATAAACTTTCTGTACAAATTGATAGACCACTGTTAATTCACCCATAAGGCAAATTTGTGATAGACAAACACATGCCAGACACCACCAAAGTCGAATGTGGCCATTGTTTGGGCGTTTTTTAGCACAAGTCTTGGCCATCTGAATCATGTTATCCAGAGGTGAAAACCTTGAATTTTCTCCAGATTGAGATGTAGGATTTGTGATACATGTTTGCTCAGATGTCCTTGAATCTTTCGTTCTCTCTTCCCCATTATTTTCATTATCAGAGGTATGCTTTCGTAGATTTGAATTTCGAATTACAACAGCCATCCAGATTAGAGCAAGAGTGCAAGCAAGCGCACTCACACTGTAGACTGCCATATAATTTCGTAATCTCGGATAAAACCATGATTTAGATACCAGTAATGAGCCGCCACAAGCCATACTGAGTGTTAAACCTAAGAAAAAATTCTATATCTTAACAACTTTCACAGGTAATGAAGAGATTATGATATTACCCATGTTGAAGGCGAAATCTATCATACCAAAACGAACTTCTCGAAATTTTAACGGCGTATAACGAAGAACATAGGTATAAGAGGCTGAATAAAACAGAGCTATACTGCCAAAAATTCCGAAAGGAATTTTGGCCAAGTAAAGATAGCGATAATCGAGTTCAAAGTAAATCACATTATAAATGACTGTAAAACAATGTAACGTAACTCCTATCAAAGGAGCGGCAAAAAAGAACTTCAAGTGTTGTGGATACTTGTCAAGTAGTTTTCCGATGAATAATGTGATTAAAATTGATGGAACGAAAATGATTATGTCTTCGTACATTCGAAATGTAGTTGCTGTTGTGTATAAACGATTTGCTTCTCTTGAATATTCCGGACGTTTTTCAATGTTCAGACAGATTTCTTCGGGAAGTTTCAAATCGTTGATACAAACTTTATCTTGGATGATTTGCATTGCCGTTATGTTGGTGATTGCAACACCAAAGGCAAATAAAAACACATAAATATCGAGTAAACATGTAAGAGCAAAACTTTTCAGATCTTCAGACGAAATGTCTTTCCACCGTGAACTGTTTTTCTCTTCCGTTGGAGTTACTTCAGCCATATTTAATCACGGTTGAGGTTAAAATACACATAGACACTGTGAGCGAAGCAAGATGAATTAGTTACAGAATGGAACTCTCAATGATAAATGCCATCGAAATATATATACTTTTTGATGGTTGGAAAAAATGATAAAACCAAATCGAATACATGTAATTCTGGTTGTTTTTTCATTGTCTCCATCTATTGATATTGTGGACCAAGAATTATCAGAAAAAAATTATTCGTTGATATGGACAACAATCGGTTTCGGTTTGGCCGCACTTGATACATTATTTAACAACCTACGAACATGTGATCGAGTCCAATAATTGATCAGAGCCCTTGAAATGGATTAAAATCATGGAGAAATTCAAAAAATTATCAGAAGTTACTGCTTATCAATAATTAAGTTCAGAACAGGGCCATCGTTGTTACAGATGTTTGAACAATTTAACATGTCAGCATTTGAATTATTAAATCAGAAATATTAAAAATTAAAATGTTACTGGTAAATTTTCTGAGTTTTTTTCGAAAATAAGGCACAAGTCAAAGAGATTCCCAGTGAGAACAGTTTGAAAAGATTAACTCTATCGAGCCAATCATCACGCAGAGATGGATGTCCGTGATCAAAGTGAATCGTTTCACTAACTTCATCAGCTTTACAACTATCAGATTTTTCATTAAATAAAAGTTCTTTGAGACTATCACATTCCTGATCTGGAAAATTAAAATATTAACAGATAATAGTGAAAACTATCACTCTTTACAGAGGAAAACCTCGTCAGCTTGTTGGGGTAAAGTTAGATGAAATCTTACTTGCTTCAATTTCATAGTCGTTAGAATTTGAAAACTTTCGAAAAAGGTATTGAGGCCAATAGCATTGGAATTGAGAAATATTTTGAGATTTCATCTTGTTGGCTCACCCAACGAAAACCCTCTAAGCTTTCTCAGAAAATCAGTTGAAAGCTAATTATTATACATTAGAATATTCATCTCCTTATGGCCCATAATTGGTTTGCCATCCACCAATATATGGAGAGTTTAAGCTTGGAAGATGAAGAAAATCTGTCCAACTTATAATATGAGTTCCAAAGAATCAGTTTTGATCCGATCTAATTAGCTGAGAACCTAGCAACTGACAAAGAAGGAAGCAAAACCAATCAATACGGTGATTTATCCTTGGAAACCTTTCATCTCGATTAACGATAAAAAAATGTGTAACTTGAAATACTAATTTTCTCAATCGACTATGCCCAAAATTTTTAAAAAATCTTACTATTAGTACTGAAAATCATCGGGGGTTTCCTGATGACCATGGTGATGAGGAGGGAAAAAGTTGTGGAAACTTTTTCTACGGAAATCAGTTCAATCAGTCAGCTTTCTCAACACAGCTGAAACATTGATAGACTGAGAATTTCTCCAATGGATTCTCCAACACCCAATGCATAAGTTCTCATCCACAGAACTAAAATATTGAGATTTTATTCATATTATATCTACATTCACTGCATGAAGATGAATCATTTAGGCATTTGGAAAACTTTCCCCCTGGAAATCTGCTTGGGGAGGGAAGATGATAGGAAGCTCCATTACAGGAAGTGATCCAAGTCAGCTAGAAAATCGATTCTGATTGATTATAATCAAAAAGTGATATTCCTCAAAAAAAATGTTGATAATAATTTAGATTATAATTTTTTCAGTTGAGTCACTAAATTGGACACAACATAGTTTGTTATGAAATAGATTACAAAAAACATCCAAAACTTTTGAAAATAGCTATATTTTGGCGAAGCATCCACAACCTTCTCCATTTTAGCTGGTGATGAAGAGACTTTTATTTCTGATAAGAAAGAGAAAATTTGTGGAAACTTAGAATCATTTCTTCGATTAACGGATTCCATGCGCTGGGAAAAGTATCTTGGAAGCATATCCACAGGCTCAGGATTGAATGCTGAACCATCGAGATTCCTCTCAAGTTTCAGACGAGCAAGAGCCATTTTCCGATCATTTTCGGAACGTAAGCCAACTACACCCCAATCAAAATCAGGATCAATGTAAATGGGCTTTGCTTTAATTCCCTTAAGTCTTTTGTGAATTTTGAGCAGATAGTGGGCTTTAGTAGTGTTTCCCTTGAAATCAAGTAGTATAAAGAATTTTTGACTCTTCTGGCCATTCACTCTGCTATAGTCAGATGTTATGGAAAGAGAATATCGATCATCATAAAGACCAGAATCCGAATTAACAGATTCACAATAGGATTTATTGGTTTCATTCTTATCGTAGAGTATTTTGGGAAGATTAACATATTCTTGCTGATAACTACTTGCATCAATTGAAGTTGCTCTCAATCTTAAGGAAGGATCGAGTCTCTCGAAAGATTCACGAGCATTCCTTGAATCTTTTTCAGAAAAAAATTCCAACAGCCCAACTCCATTCCTGAGGAACATCAAATTACTTTCGAAAGCAGCGAGCTGAATTTTCAAACAGTCAGGGACATCATTTTCTTTGCCGCAACGGAATTTTATCATACAAAGATAACTTTCACTAGATGAATTCATCTTGATGAAGTTTTTGTGGATCGAAAAGATATCTTTAGGCTCACAATGACTCAAAAGCTTTCCTTCATCCATGACGCTATCATCAAGTTTGGTGTGAAGATCATTCTTCTTGATAAGATCATCAGTCTGGTACGATTTATCGTTCAAGTTAGAATCGATATTGTTCTGTGAGGAACAAATCACATGACACTTGTGAGAATTTGCGGTCAGAAAAGCGTACACCAGAGGTAAACGGTCCAGACGATTTGAGAACAAAACTAGTTGAATATTATCATGTTTTTGTTGATATTTGACCAGAAAATCGTGAGCAACATTATCGGTGCTCAGTATTGCTGATGATGTGATGTGGAACCCAGCTTCTTCCAATTGAGATTGGAAAAACTTATCCAATTCTTCGTTGGGATCAAAGGAGATGTAAAAGTCTCCTTTTTCCATCAATTGTCCATGGAAAATATTTCTTTCAATAGCACAAATGAGATCTTGCACTGTTACATCTTTTTGTAACTTAGCACTTGTGTAGTCCCACAGTATTGAGTATCGCATTTTGGGTGATGGTTGTCGATGTCTACGATCTTAAAAAATAATCTCAAAACTTATGAACAATTGAATGGAACCTCAAATTGACACAAATGTTATTATCAGAATAGGATAAAACTCATCAAGGGAACATGGCAATTTTTTCGATTCAATACTGGCTACTTGATGATTGCAAGTCATAACATCGAGTTGCGATTAAACATCTTTGTACTCACTGTCAGGTAAAACCAATAAAAGTTCTTAGTATAATTACATCATGTACATCTGTGTTGAGGGGGAGACAGAGAGAGAGAGAGAGAGAGTGCTTATCCTGTTTCAGAATTTAGAATGCTGACATGGGAGAAGCTTTTCGAAAAAGCTTTCCTCTCTCATGCACAACCTGCTTTTCTGGTTTCCCAATCAACAGTCCATTGGTTTTTACACAGCTATTAGCTTTGGGTTCTTACAACTTTATGACTCATATTTATTGCAATTGTTGCGAAATTTTATCATTAATGAGAATTTCTTCACATGGGATTCCTCGGTGCAGAAGGAGTTGACTTTTAGTTGATCTTACTCGAGTGAATGTTTTCACTTTACTTTTGGGATATTTTTTTGACGAGCTATTCTTCTATTGTTGGAAGTATCTTATACAATTATGGATTGCATTCATGTAGTGAGGCAATAGTGGAAATCTTTATCGAGGAATACACAAGAGCTAACGAAGAGAAAACATTCCCGCACTGAAATAAGAATTTCTCCGTGAAAGTTATTTATTATTTCAACATTTTATTCTTCGATTCATCATCACTGAGCGAAGTTAATGATTGACAATTATGAGGGAAATTTATCATAGAGAGATGATAAACAATCACTCGATGGTGTATTGACAAGAGAATTTGAAACATTTATTATGTTTAATATGTTTGTTATTTAGATTTATTTTGGTGATTGAGTGAGTGTATAGTTTTTTAGATAGAAATACATTTGAATGAAAGGCCTATTTCGTTAGTTATAGGCTTAAAATTTTGTAATAAATTGTGAGGGTTAGATTCGTTGCGACAGAATTGTTCTTAGAATTCATTTCATCAGCATGAACCACGTAAGATGCCAAAGAACTTTGATTCTTTGCAAATCCATCTAAATCTCAAAGGAAGTGATGAGATAAAAGAATGAAGAACAAGGATTTCATCTTTGATGATTATGGATCAGTCAACGAGCTGGTCGGTCTGCGAGTTCAATCATAAATAACATGCTTTTCACTGACTCCAATAACAAAGTGACTACTAAGTAGGCGATAAAATAATATGCAAAATTGATAGAAAAATATTTACAAAAACTTTTTTTGGACTTAGGACTCTTTTCCTCAACTGGAATATCTATTGATAGATGAGAAGATTTTTTGTCTGAACTTTCGAGACTATCGTTTCGATAAACTAGTTCCATGCGCCTAGAAAAGTATTTCGGAAGCTCGTCCATCGATTCAGGATTGAATGCTAGCTCATCGAGAGTTTTTTCAAGTTCCAAGCGAAGATGAGCTATTCTTCGATCATTCTCAGTCTTGAACTTAAGTACAGCCCAATCACACTTAGGGTCTATATACATGTGTTGAAATTTGATGTCTCTGAGTCTTTCTCTGATTCGAACCATGTAATAGTTGACAGCTTCCGTTTTCTTGAAACTTAGGAGAATGAAAAATCCTTCACTTTTTGGTGGGTCAACATTGCCAGATTTTACATTTGAACAGCTCCTATTGTAACCAGGGTTGGGACCAGAACTATTTGTTCTATTGATTGGGTCATTAATTTCTCCTCCATCGTAGCTTTTTTCATCATCATATTTCTCTTCAGCATCACTTTCATTGATCTGAGTGGCTTCCATCATCAAGGAAGGATGAAAAGTCCCCAAAATTCTACAAGCATTCTTTGAATCTTCTTCAGAAGAAAATTCCAAAATTCCTACTCCATTCTTCAGAAACACTAAATTACTCGTTGAGGCATTGAGTTGAGATGTCAAATATTCAGAGACTTCTTTTTCTTTACCAGAACAAAATTTTATGATACAATGATAACTGATAGTGGGTAAATTCATCTCATCGTAGCTTTTGTGGATTAAATCGTTGTTTTTTGATTCACCACGATTCAAAATTTTGGCTCGATCAACTAGATCATCGTCGATTTTGAGTTCCATTTTTGAAGGAAGATCAGCCATTGAGTAGGATTTGCTCACCGAATTGACATCGTTATTGTTTATTGTTAATGAATGAATCACATTAAACTTGTGGGAATTTTTTGTCAAAAAATCATAAACCATAGACAAACGGTCCAAATAATTCGAAAACAGAACGAGCTGGCCAGTATCTTGTTTTTGTTGATGGTTGACTAAAAGATCGTGAGCTAAATCGTCAGTACTCGATACTGCTGTTGGTGTAATGTGAAATCCAGCCTCTTTCAATTGAGAACAGAAGGATTCATCCAAGTTTTCATGACAATCAGAAAAGATGTAAAATTCTCCTCTCTCGACTATTTGATCATGAAAAATATTTTTCTCAATAGCATAAATCAAATCCTTCACTGACACATCTTTCTGTAACTCATCACTCGTATAGTCCCATAGTATTGAATACCGCATCTTGATGATTATCGATGTTGAACGTTTACGAAAACAGGCCACAAACTCAACTTGACGTAAATGTTAACAGAAAATGGTATCCCTTGTCGGACAATGGCCGCAACAACAGAAATGATCTCCTCGATTGAAGATTAACTAACTAATTGATGATCACTGGATCAGATATCAACATCGCTCAACAGCTGAATTAAACATCTCGCCACAAACTGGTGGATGAAATAAACTGAAACTTCCAGTTTCCAATTTTGCTGTATCTGTTAGAGAACCGAGATGGGAGGAGCTTTGAATGTTTACATGTAAAAAAACTTGATGGAAAAGTTTTCATCTTCTTGTACACACATACATACAGAGCCTGCTTTGGCGGGTTTCATCAGCGACAGTCCATAGGTTTTTACACACATAGCTTTTCGCTTTAGGCTCTGCCAGTTTTCCGATGCGTGAATAGTGTAATTGTTGGAAAATTGGGACAATTTATGTGCGTTTCTTCAATGGGCAATCATTTCCGGTTCTATCGATACACTCACAGGTCATATTGAATTTACCATTTTACTTGGGTGATTTTTTTTCCCTGGTAACAGGCCTCCATTGTTGAGAAGAGTAGGTAAAAAAATCAGAGAGCCTAAGTTGTTTGTCTGAGTGAATTGTTCTAATCTCAATAAGTTGGCTTCAAGAGTTCTTAGATTATCACAATTTTCATTATAGATAACTTTTTCTACATTGTTTGTTTCTCAACTTGTAAGATTAGAGGCATCCTGAATGTAGATTTGACGCATTAGAAAAAATAAACAGCTAAACATCATTCTAGATTTTTTACTCAATTCAGCGATCATCAAAAGAAGAGAACTTCCAGCAAGGAGTACTCAATCCTCTGTTCATGGTGTGAATACATGTATAAATATTTCAATTTTTCAGTCTAAAGTTTTCTCATAGAAGATTATATTCACATTCATCCTTAATAATATCATAGACACATGATGAGTATCATTAAATGATTAATAATTTTTTCATAAATCAGTGAACGAACCTTCAATTTCAGTTTCATGAATCATAGCCTCACCGGTTACTCTAATTTGACATTTAAGTGGTTTGATCAACTAGTTATTCAATCATTACCTTGACTTTTGACAATATCAAACACTATTCTCTTACAATGATTAAGAGACATTTGTTTCTAAGTCAAACCTAGTCCTCCAGGGAAGTCAAAAAATTTTTGGTTCAAACCAATGAGTACTTATCAATAAAATAATAATATGGCTCAACAGGATTCAAAGATTTATCCTGATTTCAATAATGAGACCATGAAAGTTGTAACCTCTCTATCATCTCATTTCATTGCTGAATTACTAGGATCAATAGAAACTCTGTTTCATTCAATTAAGGCATTAGAAAATTCGAAAAAGCATTATTTTAAGGCTGAAAAGTGTATGAGCGATGAATGTTGAATTCTCCAGAATACTTGAGTTTCTCAAGAATATTTTTCACTTTGTGATCCCCGAATTGACCACTCAATTTGCTCACGCTGACACTAAGCCATTGATAAGCTTTTTTTCGCGGATCATCTAGATTTTAAATATTTAACTAGTTGGTTAAGCAATATGAAAAAGCATGCAATAAAAACTAGACATCGAAGTCGGAATTTCGCTGTGCAAATGTCATCTTGCCGGGTACTTTCATCCCCCATCTGTATACATGTATCTATTGGCTGAGTCCTGCTCGGAGAAGACTGATTCGCAGTTCTGGGGATCGCTGTTGATTGCTGGAAGGAATGGTCAGCCAAGTTTGGTTGATTTCCAAGGTTTCCTCTAAGTGATTGGGAATTTGTTCTTGCAGGAAAGAGGGTAGAATTTTGATCAAAAGATTCCATGAATTGAGTAAAGTGTTTTGGTAGCATATTCACAGGTTCAGGATTAAATGCTAGCCCATCGAGGTCCTTTCCGAGTTCCAAGCGAATGATAGCTGTTTCTCTATCATCCTCAGAAATGAAGCCTAGTACACCCCATCCGGATCCAGGATCAATATACATGGGATTTGCTTTCACCTCTTTGAGTCTCTGTCTAATTTTGGCCAGATAGTAGGATACAGTATTCGTTTTTTTGAAATTAAGGAGTACAAAAAATCCTCTTCTTTGCTCTTGATGACCTTTACACAAATCTGATGTCTTGAGTCGAGAATTCTGATCACAATCAAGATCCAGTGTTTCATTATCTGAATCACTCAGTTGTTCCTCATCTTTTGGAAAACTGTCATATTCTTGATCATCACCGGTCTTTATCAAAATTGCTTTTATCTTGAAAGAGGGACCCAAATTTTTCAAAATTTTACAGGCATTCTTTGAGTCCTCCTTGGATGAAAATTCCAACATTCCAACGCCATTTTTGAGGTATTCGATGCTGCCTTTGAGAACTTTGAGTTGAGTTTCCAAACATTCAGAAACTTCTTTCTCCTTATCATGGCAAAATTTTATCATGCAATGATAACTGATACTGGATAAATTCATTTTATCGAGACTATTGTCAATCGCAACATTGTTTTTTGGCTCACAATGATTCAAGATTTTGGCTTCACTAACGAGATCATGACCAAGCTTGGTTACTTGATCAATTTTTTGGACCAGATCACTCAGTAGGTATGATTTGCCACTGAATTTCAGATCATATTTGTTTTTTAAAGAATGAATCACATGACACATGTGAGAATTTTCGGCCAAAAAATTGCACACCAAAGGCAAATAGTTCAAATGATTCGAGAATAGAACAAGCTGAACATCATCTTGTTTTTGCTGATAACTGACAAGAAAATTTTGAGCCACCTCATCTGTGGACAGCACGGCTGATGGCATGACCAGAAAACCAGCTTCCTTTAATTGACTCTGAAAACTTTCGTCCATCTCCAAGTTTTCATGAGGATCGAAAAAGATGTAAGAATCGGCTCTCTCTATCGATTGGCTGCGAAAAATGTTATTTTCAATGGCACGAACAAAATCCATCACAGAAACATTTTTCTCCAATTTGGCACTCATATAGTCCCATAGTATTGAATATCGCATTTTGTTGATGATGATTTCAATTATTCATAACACAAAAAGAAATCGAGAAAATTAGTACTGAACGCAATTTCATCTGACAAGGTAGTGAAACAGTTGCTCTTTCAATTGAAAACTAACTAATAATGACAAAAACAATATCAGTGGGCGTTTAGATGAGATATATCTACCTCTTCCATGACACGCAGGGTTGTTATCGCTCTTGTATGAATTAATAATATTATTCCGATACTTGGTCATCTTTCTCTTTGCGCGCTCTTTCTATGGCCAGATTGGAGATGAAATTCAGTTTGTCTCTTCTCTCGAATTACTTCCATCTTTTTCTTTCTTTTTATTCTCTGACTAAATACTTCTCGCATCAGATCTTTAATCCCACCCAACTCTTGAAAAAATGTTGTTATTAATAACAAAATTACTTCAAAGCAGTACAAATGCATGAATATTTAAAAAAAGATTTCATCCGAGAATATCCATAGAACAATCGCATGATAACTTGAATATCATGATTTGAAAAGATGAAAAACGATGAATTTATCTGAAAAAATCAATGAATGAAGATTTTTCATGATTCTCAGATTGACCAGCTACCATGTTTAGCACTGTTTCATTCGACAAGGCTTAGCATCTGATCATCTATTAAATGAAGCCTGCCAATTTGGTTGAAACAACGAGCACAACAAACAGGACAAGGAAGAAGATCCACTTTTTATTCAAGCGACCTTCATTTTCTTGATCAGAATTTTCATCTTCCATTAGTATATCTATTGATGAAGAAGATTCTTTCCAGATTGGATTCCTAGTCCTGGAAATGTCTATAGTATGATAGTAGCTCTCAACTTTCTGATGAGTCAAGTTCGGTTGATTTTCAGACTTTCCTTTAAATGAACGTGAGGCTCTTTTTCTAGAACGCTTAGAAATTTGAATTCGATAAAACGATTGCATACGTTCAGCAAAGTATCTTGGAAGTCTATCCATGATCTGAGGATTGAATTCCGGCTCTTCAACATTACCATTGGGTTCCAGCAAGCCAACAGTACCTTTGAGTTCCAAGCGTATGAGGGCATTTTTTTGATCATCCTCTGATTTGAAACCGACAACACCCCAATCAGCCTTCGAATCAATGTACATAGAATTTGCTTCAATATCTTTCAGCCTCTCCTTAATCTTAGCCAGATAGTAGCGTACAGTGTTCTTTTTCTTGAAATTGAGTGTGATATAAAATTCTCGATTTTGTTCTTCAAAGACCTTGTTGGTATCTGGAGTATAAGCTGAGAATTTCTGATCCTGCATAGAACTTAAATCTAAATCGATTGATTCATTATCTGAGTCACTGCATTCGTCCTCATCATTGTGTTCCTCTGATAGATCATCACCATATTTTTGTTGAACACCACTGACATTTGTCAGAGTTATTCGTATTCTCAAAGAAGGATCAGAACTTTGCAACGCCTTGCAAGCTTTCTTCGGATGCTCGTCAGAAAAAAGTTCTAACACCTTAACTCCTTTCCTCGAGTGAACCGAATGGCTCTTGAAAGATGTGAGATGAGTTTCCAGGAGCTTCGAGACTTCATTTTCCTTATCAGAGCAAAATTCTATCGTACACAGGTAACTGGTATTGGAATCATTCATCTGATTAGACCCACTGTGTATTGAGTTAGGGTTTTCAAATTCCAAGAATTCCAATATTCTCCCTTCCCCACCAGAAAGTTCGGTGTCCAGGTCGTTTTTTTGGATGATATCACTCAACGAGTACGATTTACATCCCAACTTAACGTCCTCATCGTTTGTTGAAAGAATCACATGACACTTATTAGAATGTTTGGTCAAAAATTCAGATACAAGAGGCAACTGATCCAAATTATCTGAGAACAGAACGATTTGGACATTAACTTGTTTTTGGTGATAGTTGACAAGAAAATTTTTAGCAACTTGATCATTGCTCAATGTTGCTGATGGTTTTTGGTAAAATCCAGTGTGAAATCCAGCTTCTTCCAATTGATATTCGAAAGATTCATTTATTTTCAAGGCTCCAAAAGGAGCCGAGAAGATGAGAAAATCTTTTCTCTCTATTTTTTGGCTATCAAAGATTGTTTTCTCAATAACACAAATCAGATTCATCACTGGTACATCTTTTTCCAGCTTAGCACTTGCATAGTCCCATAATATTGAATATTGCATTGTGGCTGCAATTGTTAGCGACATTGATGATCCAAAAATAGGCAAAAAACGACAAAAAGAACACAAACGTTATTAAAAGAGAGAACGAAGTTTATCCCAATAAAAACACTGGAAAACTTCCGATAAAAAAATTCTTCAGCATGATGGGGGCGTTTTATCTAGAAATATCTACTATTTTCATCTCACACAAGGGGCTGTTATCACTCGTCGACTTGCAAATATCTTTCTAAAACTTCGTCCTCCTCACTATGGTGCTCTAGTTAACAATCAATCAAAGATTTAGAAACTGATTTTCACCTCATCTTATTCTTCAAGTTATTTTTTCTCTTTTTTGAGTCAAAATATTTCCATCATTGGAACTTTTTCAGATGCCAGATCACTCAGCATGTAAGATTCACATCTCAATTTGACATTGTTGATTGTTGACGAATGAATCACATAACATTGATGAGAATTCTGTGTCAAAAAATCACAAACCAAAGGTAAACCGTCAAATAATTCGATAACAGAACAGTTTCATGTTTCCGTTAATAATTGAGCAGAGAATCGTGAGCAACCTCATCAGTACTCAACATTGCTGATGGTTTTATGTGAAATTGAGCTTCTTTTAATTGAGATTAGAAGAATTCATGCCTTTCTAAGGTTCCAAAAAGTCCCGAGAAGATATGAAAACCTTGTTTCTCCGTCCTTTGTCCCCTAAAAATACTTCTCTCAACGGCACAAATCCATCACTGATTCATCTTTTGTAAGCTTGGAACTTGTGAAGTCCCATTAGAATATTTCATCACAATTTTCACTAGTTCGGTGGTTATGATGATTCAAAAAACCAAGAGTGGACGGGGATGGAACACAAACTTTATCAACAGAGTCTTTTACCTCAATCAAACACTGAATAACTCACGATGACAAGATTCATCAGTGTAACATTGGTGTCTAATTTAAACATATCTACCACTTTCATCATATACTTTTTTCTTTATGACCCTTTGACTTGTGAATATCATTCCAATATCTGGTCTTTTTCCATCATATCATTATTTTCATACTTTGAATTGTGATGACCAAAAAAAGGAAAAGACATGCGAAAAATAGATTCGATCGAAAAGAGAAGGATTCCAATTGAAAATCAGTATGTACATGAACTGAATTAACCGTTGGGCAGGCGAGAAACCACCAAAGCTGAATGAAAAATTTCTTTTTTCACTAATTTGATCATGTTATAACGGATGTGTACAACTGAAGATGGAGTATGTTTTAGTCAGAATGTTTGTTTTGTCTTCAAAATAATCAATATATACTGATTCAATGACATGAGATTCAATCTTGAGTGAAAAGCAGTCTGAAAACATGAAGCAGTTTGAGAGTTACAAATGCATGAATGATGAACATTGATCCTTCATTATCTTTGGAATCCTCTGAGTAAAGATTTAAGACATTCCATGAATCTTGAATTGTCAGTATCATGTTCAGCGTTGATCCATTGACCAGTGAGATTTCTCATCTTTAGAATGAAGCTCAAAAATTTAATTGAAGCAACAAACAAAGCAAGAAAACCATTTTTTACAAGAGCTATCTTCATTTTCTTTTTCATTCCGTCTCAGTCGGTCTTTTGCCAACTTGGATGAAGGAAATCGATTCACAACTCTAGGATAGACTGTGGAATGAAGAGTTCTTTCTTGAGCGGATCTAGAATTGCGACTCCGATAAAATTCTCGCATACGTTGAGCAAGGTGTCTCGGAAGCCTATCTATGATGTGTGGATTGAATTTTGACCCATCAAGAACCCTTGCAAATTCCAAGCGAATGAGGGCAGTTCTTCGATCATCCGCTGAAGAGAAACCAAGAACACCCCAATCAGACTTCGAGTCAATATACATAGGCCTTGCTGTAATACCTTCGAGTCTTTCTTTAATCTCAGATAGATAGTAGCGTATTGGGTGTGTTTTTTTGAAATTGAGAAGTAAAAAAAATTTTCGATTTCGCTGTCTGTTATACGCTCTGTTGCGATCTGGTTTCATGATTGGTAAATTATGGTTGGCACTTGAACTGAAATTCAAATGAATTGATTCATTATCTGAGTCACCGATTCCTTCCTCGTCATTGTTTCCTTCTGATAGACCATCGCATTCTTGTTGATCACCGCTTGTATCGATTAGAGTTGCTTGTATTTTCAAGGAACGATCAACATTTTCCAAAGCATGAAGAGCATTTTTTGAATCTTCTTCGGAGAAAAATTCCAACATACCAACTCCGTTCTTTATATACACCAAATCAATTCTGATAGACTTGAGCTGATTTTTCAAAAATTCAGAGACTTCATTTTCTTTACCAGGGCAGAATTTTATCATGCATGGATAACTGATATTGGATGAATCCATTTGACTTGAGGCGATGTTAGTCAGGTCTATGTTTTCCGACTCTTCATGATCCGAGATCTTCTCTCCACCAATGGAATTATCATTTTTCTGAATGAAATCATCCAGTAAATAAGATTTGCAGCCCCATTTCACATCACTATTGTGCTTTAAAGACTGAATCACATGGCACTTGTGAGAATTTCTAGTCAAAAAATTGCACTTTGAAGACAAACGATTTGACAATAGAACGAGATGAACACTGTCTTTTTTAAGTTGAAAATTGGCAAGAAATTTGTCATCAATACCATCAGTATTAAAGACTGCTAATGATATGATTACAAACCCAGCATTATTCAATTGATTTCTAAGCGATTCACCCAAAGTAACATTTTCTAATGGATCCAAGAAGATGTAAAAATCTCCCCTCTCTACTTTTTGGTTGAAAAAAATCTTTTTCTCAATAGCATCAACAAGATCAACTGCTGATACATCTTTAGGTAACCTAACACTTACATAGTCCCACCATATCGAGTATCGCATTTCGCTGATTATGGTCTCAGCAGCTTTGATGATTCAAAAAAATGGATGATAAAACAAAAGCAAAAAAGTAAACATCCAAGAAAACAAATTCATTCCCCCCTCAACTACACCTGACAAAATAAAATAACAATGACAATATTCATCATAAATATCATGAAGATCTCTGGTTTATATATACATATAGTATCTATGGATACAGCCTTTTACAGTGAGATCGAAAATTATCATTAGCTCACTAAAATTGTTCAAACATGAAAACTATGGAAAATGAGAATGAGAATAGACATGGAATGGACTACAAACAAATTAGTAGTGATGAGTAATCATTGGTTTGTGTCAGTCTCACTCGGTAAAAGGCTGCATGAGTTGTAACACACATGTTCATGATAACTCATGGGTTGCTTAGAGCTTTTCGAATGCTTGGAATTCTAGTACATCTAGGAATTCAGATGACACCCTAGATCAAAGAGTACCGAAAAGAGTGATCAGTTAATGCTGAAGACCAACAATTCTTCCACTAACCACAAGCGGCGCTAAGCAGTGAATTTCCTAGGTTTTGAATCTGATTCTATTTTATTTGATAATTTTTGGCCACGAGATTAAGCATAGGTGATAATTTTTGGCCAACCATATCACACCTGATAGGAGAGAAAATTTTCATCTATCAGGTAGAAAAACTGGTCAAAAAGCAAGATAGTAAACTATCGGTTTATTTTGATCAGTTTTCCAATTGAGTTATTGAGGCCAAAAATTATCGCCACAATTTTTGGTCCTTTATCAAGTGGCCAAAAATTATCATTCGAAATATTGTCGAGAATAATTTTTTCAACTCTGTCTCTGAAAACCGGACTTAAGCAGCTAAGCTACCTGGAAAACGTATCAATTTTTTTCGCTAAGGGCTCACTCTTGTCGATACTCTTTGATCTAGGGTGTCATCTGAATTCCTTGCCATCTTTTGCTCCAAGAGATATTCGTTTTCAATTGGTCGATTTTAAAAATGGAAGTGATATCAAGTTCATTGGGTTCTTTCAAGTTCTATCGTTTGGACTTTTTCTGTCCAAAATTTTTTCACACCCCAAAGTTCACGAGTTTGTTCAACGAGGTGATGAATTTGGTAGAATGAGTTGAAAAAGTTGAGATAATACTAAAAATCACTGTCTAGAATTAGATAAAAAGGTTTTTAGAGGAAAATCTGATTAAAATTTGAATAATAAGTGTTGATATTAATCGTCAGTGAAAAAATTGTGTAAGGAAAAAGGATTCCTGTTACAAAATTTTGGCATCTCAAAATCGGATAAGCATTTTGAATAGAGTTGAGCAGCTTTCGAATTTCACAGAACATAGAGCATAATGCAAGCAGCCTAGATCATCTACAGAGTTCATCGAAGATATTGGCATTTTAAAATCGGATGAGCATTTTGAATAGAGTTGAGCAGCTTCCGAATTCGAACGAATTTCACAGAACTTAGAGCGCAATTCAAGCAGCCTGGATCATCTACAGATCAGAGTTCACCACAGGATCATTCACTTTATCGACTTCATTATTTCCAGAATTGTCAGATTTTTCGTGATTAGATAATCTTTCTACATCCCTCTGTTCATCGATCAGATTTTCAGGAACACTTTCAATCGTCGTGAGTTCACTACTATTGGTATGAGTAGTAGGTAGAAACTTTTCAGCCTCCTCTTGATGGGTTGCAGTTTCTTTATCACCACCAATGGGAGCCGATTTCGGAGACTTGTCTGTGAAATCAATCCGAATGGCTATGATCAATGGATAAAATATAATCATAGAAAAATGAAGAGTGAACGAGAATGGAACACAAATGTTTCAAAACGAGGAAACAGAGTCTCTTACCTCAATCAAACACTGAATAACTCACGATGACAAGATTCATCAGTGTGACAGGGGTGTCTAATTTAAACATATCTACCACTTTCATCACACACTTTTTTCGTTATGACCCTTCGACTTGTGAATATCATTCCAATATCTGGTCTTTTCCCATCACATCATTATTTTTATACCTTGAATTGTGATGACCAAAAAAAGGAAAAGACATGCAAAGAATAGATTCAGAGTAGATTTGATCGAAACGAGAAGAATTCCAATTAAATGATCAGTATAAGAAAGAACTGGATAGACCGTTGGGCAGATGAGAAACCACCAGAGTTGATCGAAGATTTTCTTTTTTTCACTGATTCCATGTTATAATGGATGGGTATAACTAAAGATGGAGTATGTTTCAATCCGGAAGTTTGTCATTGTCTGCAAAATAATTAATATTACTGATTTGATGATTTGATGACATGAGATTCAATCTTGAATGAAAGGCAGTCTGAAAACATAAAGCAGTTTGAGAGTTACAAATGCATGAATGATGAACATGAACATTGATTTTTCAAAAACTTTTGGACTTCTCTGAGCAAGGATTGAAGATATTCCATGAATTTTGAATTAATCAGCTATTTTGTTACGAGTTGATCCATTGGCAACAGCGATTATTCATTTTCTGACTGGAGCTCAAAAATTTAATTGAAGCAACAAACAAAGCAAGAAAACAGTTTGTCCCAAAAGCCATCTTCATCTTCTTTTTCATTCCATCTCAGTCGGTCTTTTGCTGACATGGAATGGAGGGCTCTTTCTTGAGCAAGTCTAAAATTGCGACTCCGATAAAATTCTTGCATACGTTGAGCAAAGTATCTTGGAAGTACCTCTATCTCTTGAGGATTGAACTTCAGCCCATCAACAGCCCCTTTAAGTTCCAAGCGAATTAAAGCAGTTGTTCGATCATCCTCTGAAGTGAACCCAAGAACACCCAAATCAGACTTCGAGTCAATAAACATTGGCCTTGCTGTAATATCTCCTAGCCTCTCTCTTATTTCAGACAGATAGTAGCGTATTGGGTTTGTTTTCTTGAAATTGAGAAGTAAAAAAAATTTTCGATTTCGCCGTCTTTTATACACTCTATTGTGATCTGATGTCGTGATTGAGGAATTATATCTAGCACTATTACCAAAATTCAGATGGATTGATTCAGTATCAGAGCCTCCACTTTCTTCTTCGTCATGGTGCTCATCTGATAGACCATCGTATTCTTGTTGATCATGACTTGTATCTATTAGAGTTGCTTGTATTTTTAAGTTAGGATCCGAATTTTTCAAAACATGGAGAGCATTTTTTGAATCTTTTTCAGATTCAAATTCCAGCATACCAACTCCGTTCTTTAAATACACCAAATCGTTGTTGAGAGACTTAAGCTGAGTTTTCAAACATTCAGAGACTTCTTTTTCTGTACCAGGGCAGAATTTTATCATGCACAGATAACTGATATTTGATGGATCCATGTGGCTCGATTCGACCTGAGTTTGGTCTATGTTTTCCAATTTTTTAAGACCCAAGATCTTCTCTTCACCGATGGAATTATCATCCAATCTTGTGTCGAGTTCATTTTTCTGGATAAGATCACTCAGTAAATATGATTTGCAACTAAATTTCTGATCATAATTGTTCTCACGAGAATGAATCACATGAAACATGTGAGAATTCTTGGCCAAAAAATTGTACACCAAAGGCAAACGGTCCAAACGATTTGACAACAGAACGAGATGAACATTGTCTTGTTGAAAATTGGCAAGAAAATCGTGAACTATGCCATCGGTATTAAAGATTGCTGATGGTACGATCAGAAACCCAGCGGCATTCAATTGATGTTCAATCGATTCACCTAAAGTAACATTTTCTTGTGAATCCAAAAAGATGTAATAATCTTCTCTCTCTTCTTTTTGATTGGAAAAAATATTCTCAATAGCATGGACAAGATCCATTGCTGACACATCTTTGGGTAACTCAACACTATCATAGTCCCATAATATCGAGTATCGCATTTCACTGATAATGGTCAGCACATTTGATGATCAAAAATGTGGGTGAAAAGAGAAGTGAACAAAAACAAAAACAAAAAAAAAGTTAGCAGAAAGGAAAACAAATTCTTTCCCCCTCAATTAACCTAACTCACTAACTAATAGTAACAATATTTATCATCAATATCAGAGAGATGCCTCTGGATCAGATATAATATCTGTATATACATGTATATTCATTCGCACATTCATGACAGCTCACAGGTTGCTCAAAACTTTTCGAAGCTTGTAATCTAGTATCATATAAACTTATGATCATCTCTCGCCCCAAAAGTTTCTCAGTTTCAATCAATCAACTGATTCTAAAGATTTCAAGATGAAAGTGATGACGAGTTCATCGTGTTACTTCAAGCTCAATCGTTTTCGCTTATTCTTCTCAAAACTTTGTCACACCAGAGAGAGAGAAAGTGGATTAGTTCCCAGAGTTGGTGAATTTTGTAGAACATACATGAGGTGGAAAAAAAATACTAAAAATTGCTCTCTAGAATGGGGTAAAAGGTTTCTAGAATCTGGTAAAAATTTGGAATACGAGTGTCGATATTGATCGTCAGTGAAAGAGTTATGAGGAAAATGGAATTTTCATCGAAGATATTGGCATCTTAAAATCGGATGAGCATTTTGAATAGAGTTGAGCAGCTTCCGAATTCGAATGAATTTCACCGAACATAGAGCATAATGCAAGCAGCCTAGATCATCTACAGATCAGAGTTCACCACAGGACCAGTCACTCTATCGACTTCATTATTTCCAGAATTGTCAGATTTTTCGTGATCAGATAATTTTTCTAAATCCTTCTGTTCATCGATCAGATCTTTAGGCACACTTTCAATCGTCGTGAGTTCAGTGCTATTGGTATGAGCAGTAGGTAGAAACTTTTCAGCCTCCTCTTGATGGGTTGCAGTCTCTTTATCACCAACTGGTGTCGATTTCAGAGGCTTATCTGTGAAATCAACCCAAATGGCTATGATCAATGGATAAAATATAATCATCGCCACCACATGATAAACGAAACCAGGATAAAATTCAACTGTTCCATTGAAGATGGCGGAATAAAATGCAGCTGATATGATGGGAGTTGTGGACTGAATGCATGAAAATACTGTGAAAACTTGACCAATTTCATCGAAGCTGATTATTTTCGACATAATTGATCTAAATGAGATCGATAAAAGTTGAGTACACATGGAAACAGCTTCACCAAGAAAGAATGCAAAAGGTTCCATTATGCCTCCTTTGAGTGTGGCAGCCAAAATGATGGAAGAACTTCCGATAATTCCCATAGTTGTGTCTTTAACATGAAACTTTTGAACCAAAATAATCGGCAAAATTACTCCACCAAAGGCAGGCATCAATGCTGTGAGAGTTTTAACATTGGAATAATATCTTGCATCCCATTTATACACTGCTTGTACAAATTGAAATGATACTGTCATTTCTCCCAGTGAACAGATCAGAGCCAAAGTCATACTGGCCATGAGATTCCATAGCTTTATGTGACGTCGTTCTGGTCGTTTTTTCAATAAAGTTCGTATCATTTGGGTTACATTGGAGTAATCAAATAGATGAGCAATCGCTGTTCTCTTGTCATTCTGTTGGCTTTGCTTGCTGTGATTGCTGTTTATCTTCTCTGTTCCATCGGATTCATCTTGCTTTGGCTTCAAGTTTGTTTTGACATCGTTCTGATCAGATGAAGCACCACGTTCAGATGTTCGAGCTGAACCTTTGATAGCAATCAGAGCCCATACTGATGTCAATAAAGATAGTAAGCCTGCAAAACTGTATACAGCCACATAATTTCGATTCTGATCTGGGAACCATGGACGTGAAGACAGTATTGCACCACCAGCACTCATACTCAAGCCGAAGCCTATTCGAAAACAAAAATCAATCATACCATATCGTATTGGACGATTTTTGAGTGAAGTTTCCCGAGTAACATGAGTGAATGTTGATGAGAAAAACAATCCAATACCACCAAAGAGTCCAAATGGTATCTTAACGTACAATAGGCTCATATAATCTATTTATATACATATAACAATAAAAATAATGAAAAACAGGAAGCATATGATTGATTGGTTAAGTGGCTCATTCAGTGCATTCATACCTATCTTGAAGTGAATACACTGATAAATGCATCCCAAACAGTAGAGTATAAAGCCCAACAGAGGTGCAGCAAGAACGTACTTCAAATTTTGTGGATAACGGTCCAGCCAACGACCGAGGAACAGTGTTACCAGAATGCTGGGAACAAAAATGACCACACTGGCATAGGTTGAAAATAGAGTTGTTTTACGGTATATTGAAATCGCTTCTTTGGTATAATCGGGACGCTCTTGAATATTTTTACACACATCAGGTGGCAAGCCGAAATCATTTAAACAAATTTTATCTTGCACTAATTGATTGTTGGTGACGTGTGTGATTCCCATTGTAAATGCAAACATCAACACATACAGATCAATTCGAAGCACTTTAATTGTGTCCATAATTTTATCTCGTGACCACCATTTCGGCTGTTTGGCACCTTGAGCGACCATAATTTGTGTATAAGCGTATGCGTGTGTGTGTGTGTATGTGACAATTAAATTGATTTGATTCTAGCTAAATGGTAGTCAAAAATACGAATGGTAATGTTGAGTGGAAAAGATGCATTTACTGGGGAAAAAACATACAGTCACAATACAAACAAGACCACTGTTGATCATCAGATGATCAAACGATCAACTCAAGGCTTCGACACTGTCGGCAATGTGATGAGGACTTAACAATCATTGAATGATGATTGAGTCTTTCCTTAATGTGTATCTTGTCAATTACGATGTGCTATCATCACATCATATCATCACTTTGATCTGGCTGATATGATCATTCTGGGATCTTTAGTGCCAGTTGCTGTTTTTATTTTAATTATTTCAGTTAATAATGATGAAGAGAGTTTGTAGAAAGCTGTTAGTTTTCTTAAAAGAGTTGAAAATGGTTTTAAAACAATTTGATTTTAATTTTCATTCGAACAAAGTTCGAGATATTCGCATCAAGAGAATTTCATAATAAAATTCCACAATTATTAAATGAGAATAAAATTTCATTAATAGCTTACTTGAGACTCTTGGAAAAATCTATTCAAAAAAAAATAATTATACATCATGGGAAAAGAGATTGAAAAAATTTGCATGATAAATCCTGTTCTCATATCTGAAATTCATTTGTGGTTATGAGTTGTGATATCTGAGAAATAAATATTCGATAATTCTCAATATTAAAAGTTTCAAACGAAAATGATATCACAACCTTGTTACAATTTGTTACGCTTTTTGAGCTCATTTTATCATACTGATCAAGTTGTTTTGTTGAGTCCATTAACATTTGATTTTTCATCAATACTAAATTTCAATTGTATTTCTTTCATCTCGTTAACATCCGGAAATGACGCACTTTTGCTTTCATTCTTCATTTTCTGCTCCTCATTCGCTGCTCTTCTTTCTTTCAAGTCTAACCATATTGCAACGAAAAGTGCATAAAACTTCATCACAGCAACAACATGATAAACGAAACCAGGATAAAATTCGATAGTTTTGTTGAAAATTGCCGTATAAAAGGCAGCAGAAACAATCGGAGCCATAGAATGGAAGCAAGATAAGATGGTGAATATTTGTCCAACTTCATCTGGTCGAGCTATTCTTGAGATCACTGATCTCATCGAAAGACCGAGAAGAATTCCAAATATTCCGATTCCTTCACCAAGAAAGTAGGCAAAAGGTTCCATTATTCCACCCTTAATAGCACTGGCCAAAATAACTGCTGAACTTCCGATTATGGCCATGGTTGTATCTCTCATTTCAAGATAATGAACCAAAAGAAAAGGTGTCAAAATGCCACCGATTGCAGGCATCAAAGCGGTCAATGATTTGACATTGGAATAGTATTCAGCATTCCAACGATACACTTTTTGGACAAATTGAAATGTAATTGTTGCCTCACCAACAGATCCGATCATGGTTAACACGATACAAAGAATGAGATTTCGAATTTTATGATGATTACCATCTTTTCTTTTCCTGAAGCATGTGTTCCACATTGAAGTTATGTTCGATGGATCAAATAGACTTGAGAATGCACTTTCTTTTACTTCCGATTCACCATCTTTCTTATCTGGTTCATTTTTGAAATCATCCAACTTGATAACCACTAGGACCCAGATGAAGGCAAATACACAACACCCAAGACTAATTGCATATACACCAATATAATTTCTTATTTGACCACCGATCCATGGAATTGAGACCAGAATAAAACCACCGAGACTAAGACTGGATACAAATCCTTAAAGATAGATAATCAAGAACTTAGGAAATCTTTAAACCCAAGAAAGTTAACGTTCTTACCCATTCGGAAGCAAAAATCAAGCATTCCAAAGCGTATCGAACGATTTCCGGGTAAAGTTTTTCGAGTGATATGTGTTTGAGTAGACGAAAAAAATAATCCAATTCCACCCAAAACACCGAATGGAATTTTTGCATACAGCAGAGTCATATAATCTGAAAATTGCCAATAATTACCATACAAATCAGAGAAAATTTATGCAAACAATCAAATCACTTTTCTTCCTCTCATACCTAATTCAAAATAAATACACTGATAAATGCTGGTTGCACAATAAACCATATTTCCAATTAGAGGAGCAACTAGAACGTATTTGGTGAAATGTGGATAACGATCGATCCATCGGCCAAGTAGAAAAGTGATCAAGGTGGATGGTATAAAAATGATGAGAGCTGCATATGTGGTGAAAACTGTTGTCCGTCGATATATGTATACCGCTTGTTTAGTGTATTCAGTTCTTTCCTGTATATTTTGACACACATTTGGTGCTAATTTGAGATCATTAAGACAAATTTTATCTTGCACCAATTGACCACCGGTCACATGGGTTATGCACACTGAGAAAGCGAAAATAAATACATACACATCAATATACACTGTATCCAGAAGATTAGCAACTTTATCACCGAAAATATTTTTCCATTTGAACTCTTTTGATGGACTAGTCGAAGTGGAATGACTTTCATCAGTCATTCTATACTTGATATCATGTATACTTCACACTCTCACAGGATATTGAATTGCTATCATGTACACACATGGATCTTATGACATATTTCGATCTTCCATCAAAAGTTCCAGGTTGTTGTAATAATTTTTCTCTCCTACTCTCAAATGATATTGCACATCATGTAGCCTCTTCTTTTCCTTCTATTCTGTTACACAAGAAATACCAGGAAAGACGAAGAAACGTTGTAAATCAAATACACACGAACTGATCTGGGAACAGCTGATTACACTTGTCCTTGATGAACACTGGTTTAAATTACTGTAAAGCAAAATATTTTCACTCTCTCTCTCGCTTGAATGCCAATTCATCAGAATGAAAATGAAAAATCTTTTTTCATGGACAACTCTTTTCATCCAACCTGACAATTGAAGATGATCAGACTGCATGAAAATTAGAGGGAAAAATTTTCATCCCCATATCTTTTTGAATATTACTGTTGAAGATACAGAAAGTATGTTTCGAGATAATCTGAAAAATTACAAGAATTGCGGATAGTATTAGCTACTCTTTGAATTTCTCGAACGAAAAATCAACGAAATCTGACTATCTGATATAGGAATAATCATAATTTCAATTTGATTGGAAAAATGATGAGAACTCTCGATAAACGAGTAAATACTGATGAGTGTATTTATGTATGTATCACTCTTCAATTACTCATCGTAAGAATTGATTCATACCCGAATTGCGTCAATTTGATGATTAATTCGAGACAAGCTATGTTAAAATTTTCAGAATACACGTAGATCGAACTTATAAAACTATTTTTTTCCATCAATTTTGTGAAAGAAAAGAAAAATGCTTCATCAGTGTTTATTTTTATGATGAAAATATGGTGTTCATGGAAATAATTGTATTCAAATATTTGTTAACCATTATTGTTCATCGTCATTTGAGGAGGAGGAGGAGGTTGAACAATATCAATGTTTGTTACTACAGATGAATTGGGAAGGTTTATTAGTCGCACTTGAGTTGCAATTGAATCATTTTCTTCTTCTGTCACTTTACCTGGAAGAGATACATTCTTATTATCATGATCAATTCTTACAATTGATGAATTGAGAGATCCTTCATTGGATGGTTCTTTTCGGTTTTCTTCCTTTTCACGGGCAACAAAGACAACTTTAAGTTCTTTTACCAACTTTCGATTGATGTCAGACTTTTTTGAGCTCAATCCCATCCAAATCATGACAATTAATGGATAAAATGATAGTGTAGCGACAAGATGATAAACAAACCCAGGATATACTTCCAAAGTTTTATTGAAGACTACAGTGTAGAAAGCTGCTGATATTATTGGTGCCAATGATTGGACAGCCGAAAAAATCGTGAATATCTGACCAATTTCTTCTGGCTCAATCAGCTTGGACATGATGGAACGAAGAGAGATGGATGATAGTGATGTGGATACAGCCAATGCTTCACCCAAAAAGAAGGCAAAAGGTTCCAATATACCACCTTTCAGAGAAGCTGCCAAAATAATCGAAATGCTACCGATAATACCGATCAGATGATCGTCAAGATGCAGCTTGTTCACCAAAATTACAGGTAAAATGACTCCACCGATCGCAGGCATAAGAGCAGTCAGTGTTTTGAAATTTGAAAAATATTCTGCATCCCATTCAAACACTCGCTGAACAAATTGGAATGTTATCGTCATCTCACCAAGTGAACTGATAAGACCTAACGTTAAACAGCCCATCACATGCCAAAGTCGAATGTGTTTATTTTCTTCCCGCTTTTTGAAGCAAGTACGAATCATGGCTAAAATATTGTTGAAATCAAATAAATCGGAAGCTGTTTGAGAATCGTGACTCTTATTTGCATTATTTGTTCCATCAGTTTGAAATTTTCCACTATTCTCAGAATTTTTCTCCATTGACTTGGGATCATCGTCAATCATGAAAAAAATCCACAAGCCACTAACTAAGCTAAACAGTCCACTGGTGGTGAAAACTCCTATGTAATTGCGCAACTGACCAGCAATCCAAGGTTGAGAAACAAGAATAGAGCCACCAAAACTCATACTAACAGCAAAACCTGGAAAATTTGAATTTTACATGCTCATCAAGAAAAGTTCTCAAAAAAGTGTTAAATTGAAAAACAATAATAATCAGTCAGTTGAATTTACCGATTCTCATGCTGAAGTCAATCATTCCATATCTCATTGGACGATATTTTGGTGAAGTTCGTCGAGTCAAGTGTGTGAAAGTGGTTGAAAAAAATAGTCCAAGTCCACCAGCAAGACCAAATGGTATTTTGGAATAAAGAAGATTCATGTACCCTTAGAATCGAATGGAAACAATCTCACTTCAATCATTCATCAGAATTATATATTGATGCTTTTACCTGTTTTAAAGTTCAAAGTCAGATAGATGGTCGCTGTGACATGAATTATATTACCAATTGCTGGTGCTATCAAGGCATACTTAGTGTACTGTGGATACCTGTCCAGCCATCGACCCAATAAAAGTGTGACAAAAATTCCCGGAACAAATATCACAAGAGAAGAGTAAGTAGAAAAAGTTGTTGTTAATTTATAAATATGGGCAGCTTGTGTTGAATAGTCTTTTCGCTCTTGTATATTTTCACACACTTCCGGTGTTAATTTAAGATCATTAAGACATATCTTGTCTTGCACTAGCTGTGTTGATGTGACATTCATCACTCCAGCTGAAAAGCAGAAAAGTAAAACAAAAACATCGACATCAAGAGCTCGGATAAAACTTTTCAATCCACTCAATGATGGCCTTTTCCAGGCAAACTTCCGGTCATCTTTTGCCTCTGAATTGGGATCATTCATTTCGATAGGATTAATGGAAGACAGTGACTAGACAGGTATATGATCGAGAATGATTAGTTTAACATGGGAAAAAGATTGTTAAGTTGCTAAAAAAAATTAATGAATGAATTATACATCTCGAATTATGTCATTTTTTGCTATTCCCAATGTAAATCAAATTGGAACCGCCTATTGTTGATCAATAGCTTATTTAAGCGTAGCCACAATATGACTATCATACATCAGGTATTTTCAGCTAAAAGATAAATGCAAAACAATATCATCAATCCAATAAGGGGGAGTATTTGCTCTGAATATAAATCAATTTCATTAAGCTCGAAGCGATCCATACTGTCTCTCTGTTCCATCGCTGCTCAAGTTGATGAAGCAAAGAACTCAAAATCAAACTCCAAGCACGTTGATCTCCTCTTTCTTACCCTTTACGAACTTTTTAATCTAAAGTTCAGATGAACTACACAGTCATTAACCAGGTTTAATGCCTTCAAACAATGACCTGAATTTCTCTCTCTCTCTTTCTCTCTCTTCCTCTTTCTCTTCCTCTTTCTCTTTCTTTCTTCCTTTCTCTCTTGACAACTTGTAAGATAAGGGTTTGACTATTCGATACCGTTAGGTGGCGAAATAAGATGGAAAAATCGTCATTATTAGCGTCACAATTTGATCCACAGACTTGTAGATAGATAGATAGATGGATATAAGTCCATTGCACTGAGAGGCCATTCCACGGACTTTCGGGCCATAAACATCCGGTACTTTTCTCTGTGTGGCCATAGATATGAAATTGTAGAGATTTTGTCAAGTTTTAGTAACATATCAGGAGTCCTAAGGTCCATCAGGATGTCTAGAAAATTCAACAGTTGTTTTTTCCTCTTCAAGCTTCCCCTCTCTTTCTACCATCTGAACCGCTTTGGTCTCGTTTTTCTTCGAGACGGAATCACAAGATTTATCGATGACATCCATTGCTATCAATTAGTGTAAACAATTTTCTGAAGATAACTTTTTTTTTCATCGGAAGTCATATTGAATATATCCTGATCCACCTTCAAGATCATCAACATTCATTTCTTCCATAGACCAAGACACTCAATGACTTGACTGATCAATACTGTTTTATTTTTTCTTCTTTTTCTCTCTTCTCCATCTCATTAAAATAATCTTGATCATAACTCCTTGAAATCAGACTTTGATCCTCACCACTCACAGATAGTGTATATTAAGTGCATTAAGCGTGTTTCAATTTTTCTCTTCTGACATTTCGCTCCAATTTTAACCATCCGATCGTACACATACATACATACATCACACCATCACATTATAAAAGTTCTCACTCTCGATGGATGCAGTTCTTGGAAACGAATTCCTTTTGGACAATATTATACGAAATCTGTCTGCATGGGAAATTTACAGTACCAGATTGGTGGGTATAAAGTGGTACGAAGTCGCCACCTCGAAATTAGCGAAACAACCACCTTTTGACCACTTGATTGTGGTGCCGATTGATGAAGAATTTTCGGAAAGAAAATTGGACAAAGCTCAGTGGTGAGTTAATCAAAGCAATTAGAGTTCTCTTCCCAATTTGAGCATCCATTCCAACTGCAATTGTGTTGATCAATTTGTTTTTCTCACAACATGTTTTCCTCCTTGGGCTGAAAAGTAAAGAAAAATTCAGACAAGATCTGAAAGCGGGACTTATACCATGGGTAAAAGAAGATTTGACATATTTTCGAGTATGTCGTGTTCGAAAAGAAGTGGCCACAAAGTTTGAAGATAAATTTAACACTGTTATCAAGTGCATCCCCAAATGTGTCCTAATTTTTTCTGACATAATTTGTGAATCTATTTTACCATATTTTTGTCCACCAATCGATAAAGATTGTGAATATCCAGTCATTATTCTTCACCAACATCGTCCAATGCGCTGGCCACCAAGTTTGTCCCTTTATGAAGGATCAACAGCATTACATACCGTTATTTTCAATCGTTTCGCTGATTACAAAACAGTGGTCACAGATTGGAATAATTCCGAAAGTCCTCGTCCAGATCAACATGATACCGATTATCCGATCAAGTTTTTCCTCTGCTTTGCCAATGAGGACATTGATTTCAAGGGTCAAAAAGAATTGGAAAATTTAACATCATCGTTGACATGCCCAATTTTGCGCGGTTTATTAACATATTCCATGTGTGAGCCATTGATGTATGATCCAGCCGTTGGTGAGTTGGACACAACACCTTGTGTTAGTTTGGCAATTGCTGGAGAGAACATCAAAGTGAGAATGTTACAATTACCTTTTCTCAATGAAAATCATGATCCAATTCAATTGGACAAATTGATAGAGCAGCTGAATGTATTTCGAAATTCTCTCGATTTCACTTTCCATGATGATTTTCCACATTGTCGTACTTTGGGATTTTTTTATGTTCGCAATTTACGAGGTACACAATTTGTGGCCAAAACAAATCTTTGCGTTGAAGTTTATGATGAAATTCGAAAAGCATTTCCGGAAATCACTTTCATCTTCATCACTCTACGAAATCATCAAATGCCAGAATCTGATCGGAGTGATCATGATGTTTTTTTATATCTATTGAATTTTGGTTAAAATAGATAATCTGGACGAAAATCACACTGATTCGATTAATTGAGTAGTTTTAATAAAGTTTAAGTGACAAAATCATTATTGTTTGAAGTCTTTGACAATTGATTGTTGCGAGTATGCTACAACAGTATTTCATTTTTTTATCCACTCTAGGCTTGGAAGAGTATCGAAATGAATAAGTATCAAGAGGTCGATTTCAAATGAATCAATAGAATATTGAAATCTGAATCGTACGAATGAGTGAGAATGTTTTGCATTTTGATGCCCATGAATGTCACTTGTGGGAAGACGTCTTGAAGAATTTGGAACTTTGAATTGAGATCAAATCGTTGACATGCATTTTTAGCATAAGATTGTTCCCATACACTGAAGAAACCAATGGTTTGATATTTCTCAGAATTGTGATCTGTATCGAAGTCCAAAGTTTTCTTGAAATTTTGGAGTCTTCTTTTGGCTCTGTTTGGCTCAAAATTGAAGCGAAAATTGGCAGATTTCACATTTTTACCGGCAAACGATATACTAATACAAGATGTTCGACGAAATTTTTCCGTTTTTGGATCATAGTATTGAGGTTCAGGAAAGTATTCTGGCTGAGAGCCACCAAAAACTGGAATATCCAAAAGATTGAGTAAATCCAAGAAATCGGAAAAATCTTTCGGAATCGAATTTTGCCATCCAGTTCCAAAATAAACACATGACATTACAGGATTTTTTCGATCAGTCATTACTGGTCTCAAGCTGGCTGGATCATTCCAATCCGTTATGGTGACCTTTAGATCAGAGAAGAAACTGTTGAAAGTGTAAGTGTTGATGGAATATATGCAAGAAAATTTTGATATTGATTCCAGTATTTCACTTTCTTGGGATGGTGGATAGAAAATTGGCCATGTTTCATGGATCACTATCACCGGATAGTTTGTGGATGGCTGACAGAAACGGCCACTTTCATTGGTAAGGTTGGTGACTATAAGTGAAAACTTTGGTATACACTTCAGGCCATGGTTGAGATGATGTGAGAAAGCAGTCAAAATTCCACTTTTAGATGGGTGAAATTCATGAAAACCATGGCTTCCTTGATCGATGAGTGATTTTAATTGATGAATTGATCTTTCCGGGACAATAAACAGAATAATCAATAAATTAAATTGGTTGAAAAAATTTTTTTCAGGGGAATTTGAGGTAAAAATTCACTTACTTTTCATACTCATTGAATGGCAAAATTGGATCCGATTCAGCAGCCACTAGTCTCAAGTGATGGCATGCAAAAGCTTTCAATTTTTTGATTACAAATGTGTTCCATCTTTTATTGACCACTCGAAATTTTGGCAGATTATGGATTGGTATTTTGTTCAAAATTCGATCGAAGATTGCATCATCTGAGAAAACTGCATCCATGAACTGATCAAGATGCTGAGTTAATTAGGACAGTACAGAAGATATGATTCAAAGATTAGTTATAATTTGTAAACACTGTTTCATCCACAACTTACAAGTCTTATCAATTGATGAAATCAATTTGATTATTCTCAAGTGTTACAATGAGATCGATGACGTTTTTTTGTTCCTTCCCCCTTTCCTATTGAGAAGGGAGGAGCAGAGTCCAAACTTATCTGGATAAGGAGAGATGATACTACTTTCATAATCAGTTAATTTGAATTTCAATATTGTTCAGCCCATAGCATGTGTATATTGTAATCCACTATCTGTTTCTCATGGTTCAGTGTCTCAGTTTGAGGATGAAATACCTAGAATATTCTATTGGATCATGGTTCACTTTCAAATTTGAATTATAGATAACACTCATCTTCCCTCCATTTCAATTATGATCATTAGAAAGTTTTATACAACCAAAAAGCACACAATTAAATTAAATTTTTGTATAGTATATTAAACGTAAGAATGAATGGAATTATAGATGAGTTTCACATTAATAGATTAATATTTAACTAAACTTGACGGCTCAAGGAAATCCGATGAACTGGTAGAATTTTTTTGTTTAGATTTCTCCAATCAAATTCAGCGAGTAGTTTTTTGAGAGAGAAATTCTTACCAACATTCCATGAGGTTAACTGACGAGTCAACTTGGTTTAGAAATATTTTTAATTCATCATAGAGCATTTTTATAAGCAAAGGGTCTTGATCTGCCCCAGTATATTTCCGAATGTTCATCCATTTTATTCGGATAACAGCATCGACTTGCTCTCAGGAAACGATTTCCACACTTTTTGAAAGTTAGCGAAGTGACTGATTCCAGTGATTCACAGATTCGAGTTAATCTTCTCTCATAGAAATATCCAAGAAATGGATTCAGATAGTAATACCATTTTGGGCGATTCATTTTACGATTTATGGAGGCAATTTTCCCTACTAAATCTTCCATCATCTGTGAGAGAAAGTGTTTTGGTAAAAATTTCTGCTAGATTAAGAATTTTGAACAAAAAATTTACCTCCGAATTTCCATTGATATTGGGGTTTACAGCATACATATTATGAATTAATAGGTTTGTCCGTGAGAATAAGCCCATAAACCAATCACCCCATCGAGTGAATTCAGTCATTCCTAAAATTTAGGTTGGTAAAATACAAAGGAAGAGATCCCGAAAGCTTGTGACTTACCATTCACATAGGCATCAGCCTCAAAGCAACCGAAGGAAAGACCGAGGAAAAGTATCAATAGTCTACCTCTAAACATCATGATCGAAAACAGATTTAGATCAATTTATTTGCAAATCTTATCATGAAATGATGCAAACTCAACAACCGATACAGCTTTTATGGGCCGAAAGATTTCAGTGGAAAAACAGGGAAAAAGGCAAAAAAGCTAGAAAATTGATGAGGCTATTTGGTTGAGCAATTTCTGATTTTGATTGAGAAAGTCTCGAAAATAAATGTCCCATTGTTTTTCGCAATGCTCCTTGATAATCAAGCAGCTCTCCAGCAGCAAGCACCTGGATCTATTTGTCTAGGGAATGAAGAGAAATGAAGTTCCAAAACTACCTGCCTGGTAGAATTAAAAAAGAAAATCAGAATAAATAGCCTCTCTACAAGATCCTGACCCGGAAATAATTCAGACACATCAGACCACAAATGGAATCAGAATCAATCTGAAGAACAGCGATATGAATTGCGTTCAATATAGATATGCTTCGATGGGCATCGATATTTACTTGAATACCTGTAGGGCTGATCAGTCGAACTTGGTAATTAGATATGAATGGAATCAAGTTGGAATCTTCGAAATGGTAGCAATTAATTGTTTCACTGAAGAGAGAAAATAAAGGAACTGTATTCTTATCCCCACCATTCGAACAGTGAGAGCTCATCATGACAACAATTATATCAATAAATGCCAGTAGCTGCTGGGCATCGAATGATCAGCACCACATTGACAATCGATCTAAAAAAGTTCTCCCGAGTAGAGAACTATTTCAAAAATCTTAATAAAGTCTGAAGCCATTCAGCATTTGAACATTTTCCAAGTTAACTTCATGAAGAGAGTTTCTACAGGATGGCTCGCTTTTTCTCGATAGTGTTCGCCTTATTCATGTTATCTCTATGGACAAATCCGATTGTTGATGCTCGTAAAGGTATGAAGTATTTTTCATTACTTGTAAAAATGATTCTATGAACAATTATTTTCCAGGAGGCGATGATATCATCATTCTTGGAGGTAGTGGCGGTGGCTGGGGAGGAGGAAGCTTGATCTCTGGCGGTGGAGGTTGCAAGAAAGGAGGTAAGTTTTGAGGTGTTCGGTGCTCAGATTCATTCTAACAACATTTACACAACATTTTAAGGTGAAAATATCATCATTCTTGGTGGCTATGGAGGTGGACATTGGGGATGAGTGAAGAATGTTGAACTTTTCCAAACACTTAAAATAATTCTTTTGCACTATTTATCATCATGATTATAATGGCCAAACAAGTATCAAATCGTTAGGGTGGTGATGGTTTCAAACATCCATTGATCATCATAAGCTATGTTCATTTTGAAAATTTCCACTGTACAGAGTTGAAGCATCTCAAAACATTATTATAAAATATTTCATAATGAATTGCGATAATAAACATGAGTTAAATTAATGAATTCATAGTTTGAAGATTCACTCACTGTGATGGCATATATTCGGCTAGAGAAGAAAATTTGAAAAGTTTAGATGGTTTAGGACCTTTCTTCTTAACTTGAGGACGAGGATATTTTTTGAGTTTTTCTTCGCGAATTTTCTTTAGATCATCCATATTCACTTTACCCAATATGGTAGGATCCAATGATATGAGCTCAGGTTGAACTTTTTCCAGAAGCTGTTTAACTTCCATCTCTCTTCGCTGAGAATTGGTCATAAATGGATTGCTTTCGAAGGCATCAAAGTTTGGCTCTCCAGAGCCTGGAACAAGAATGCTTGAGAAGCCAGTTTGATGACCTATTCCAAGTACATCTTCGAATGGACAAAATTTAACATTTTGAACAAAGGAATCCCATTTATGTCTCAAATAGGGTGCTTCGATGACCTTATTCCAACTATCACGATAAATTTCAACAACGTTTCCCATTCCGATGGACACACAATCTTTTTGACTTACATCGACACATTCACCAATAGACTTGAGAGTATAGCTACGCATCACCTGAAACTTTCTCACATCCCACAGTTTAAATGTCCGATCAACACCTAATGTTATCATTTTCGTACCATCATGAGCAACTGCAACATCACGAATGGCACCTGGGTGACACAACATTTGAGCTGCAGGCTCTTGACTGTTGGGAGACCACATACATATGACACCATTCGAATGTCCAGATACGATGATACCATTGCCAGGATTCTGTACAAGTGAGGTGATTCTCTTGGTTTTTTTGGGTCGAAAATGAGCGATTGTTTTGCCGTATGAAGTATCTGTCCAAGAGAGGAAGCCTTGATCTGAAGCAGTTACGAGTAAGAAGTGATAAGGAAGGAATTCCATCTTGATTACTTTGTAGAGTTTTTTGAGACAATGTATCTCAGTTCCATTATCATCATAAATATGGACCCAATCTTTTTGAGCGGTAGCAAATAGCGTAGGCATATGGAGCCAACACACATCATGAATTGATTCCATAGCATTGAATTCACATAATAGCCTCTTTGTCATCCAATCCATAGTGGCAACATGTCCTCTCCGACCAGCGATTAGTGTCTGTCTACCATTTCGATAATACTTGACTATATAAGGACCGAAGTTGAGCTTTAAATTGAAATGCTTTGTAGCACTGGTAATGTCGACTTGTTCAACTATTTCACGCTGACTGATTTGATAGGTTGATTCATTTTTATCTGGTATAAGATATCCTGCTTGTTCTGGTAGTAAAATGTCATAATTTCGACGAATCGTTTCATGCTGCTCTTCCGGTGTAGGCTCTTCAAAAGGTTTCTTTAACAAAAATGAGCAAAAGTTTCAATTACAGGTACATTTAAGGGTCAAAAACTTACTTTCTTGACGTCCTCATCTTTATATTTTTCAGCCTTTCTCATTTTCTCAATAATCTTTTTTCTCTTGGCTTCCGAAAATTTACCCTTTCTATGATGTTTCTTGAAGAATTTACTCTTTGGTTTGAAAGATCCTTTGGGCTGAAGATGGGAGAAACAAGGGAAACAAATTTTTAATCCCGACTAATATTCTCTATTGATTCTTACTTACCCTATCACCATTGAACTTCGAGGTTCTCTCTTTGAAATCTTTTTTGGAATCTTTTTTAGATTCTTTCTCATCACCATTCTTGGAATCTTTCCGATCTTTCCTAATTCCTTTTTTGATTCCCTTCTTGAGATCTCTCTTGAAATCTTTCTTGAGATTCTTACCAGTACCCTTATTGGAATCTTTTCTAGAATCTTTCTTACTATCTTTAGATGATTTTGAGACTTTCATGATAAATTATATTCATAGATATATACACACACAAACAAATTGATATCAAATAATCACAAAAACAACAAAACACAATCCATTTAATTTTGTTCACTCACAAAAGTGTGTCCAAAGTTTACACACACACGAAACATGCTGGAATCGCGCTGCAAAGTTTACATCATTATTTTCACCGGTAGCCACTAGGGCTTACACTATTGAAGCGGATTCCAAGGTGTGTATGTGTGTGTGTTAATTCAATTTAAATTGTCTTCAAATTGTGATTTAATTAATCGATGGTAGACTGAATGCATTCACTATTTATGTGATAGCAGAGTATAGACGATTGAGTGAACTTTAGGAAAGTCCAAAAATCATTTGGAAAGTGTGTATGAGTTTCTCGTGGTTTTTCTGCCTATTTTAGTAGCAGCAACAATTTTTGGCCGTGTTTAACTTTGATCAAATAAATTGTTCATTTTGTAGAGGTGAAAATTATTGAAAAACTGAAATTAAAATGTCCATCAAAGCTACACCAGCTGATATGTCTGCTGAGCTGAGTTTACAACAGCTTTCAGCTTTAAAACACCAACTTGACCAGGTAATATTGGCTTATTTTTACGATGGAACACATTTTATTGGCAAACTTTTTCCCTTCTCTCTCGATTCTCTATCTTGTAGGATATCGAAGTTCTAACCGCATCTATATCACAATTGAATCAAGCTCAAACTAAATTTCAAGAGTCCGGCGAAGTCGTCTCAAATCAAAGTCACATTACAAATGGAACAGAGATTTTGGTTCCACTAACAGCGTCCATGTATATAAATGGCTCTATCACCAATAATGATAAATTCTTAATTGACATCGGCACTGGTTATTATATTGAAAAAAATCGTGAAGGAACGGTTGATTATTTTAAAAGAAAAGTTGCTTTCCTTAATCAAGAGATCGAAAAGTGTGTTAAAATAACTCAGCAAAAAATTGGCTTACGAGAATGTAAGTTGTTTGTCATCATTCCTCCAAAATACTTTTTGAAATGTTAATTGTTAACCTTAAATTTTAACGTTCCTCCCCTCTTCCATTAGCCGTTGTCGAAGCTTTGGTGATGAAACAAAAAGCAACCCTAGCAAAAGAAGCTGCCAATGCTCCATCATCTTCTTGAAAATCGAAATGATTGTCCAATCTACCAATCGAGGGTGAAAAAATTTGAATCATCGAACTATTCGAGAATGTATTTATATTTTTGTTTTCAATAAAATGTATCGAGATGATAGCTGAAATATTTATCCTTTTTAATTTCATTGATAATTACCATCGATCAATTTAATAGACTCATCCCATTGGAATGATAGATTTTCTCCAAGCTCGAAATCCCAAATCGGAGAGATTGCAATCATCATGCAGCATGATTCATGCCTCGGAATTTGAAGCATTCACTTTACGACTGCGTTACATTCACACACATTTACGCACATGGACTTTAAAGTTTGAACCAAAACAAACCTCAAAATGTTTTCTTCACCCACTCGTTTTGTGTGTAACTGTCTTGATTAACTTATCAAACTATTGATTCAACTATTGGATCAAACAGTGAAATGAAGTAGTGAAGTGAATCCTTAATTAGTCTGCTGAAGGACGTCCTCTCTCGATTCAGAAAGATTTCTTCTTTCTCACCAAGCAATTAGGATTCATACCAGTGTTAGTCATCAGAATCTAGTTGATGTCAGCATCCGTTCACATTTACTAGTGCAAAGATTGAAGATTTAAGATTATATAGGAATCACCTATTCAAATCATCCACTGATGTTTTTAACTTGATGGAATTTGACAATGATACATCCCATCTGTTTTGATTGTGACGCAATGAAAAAGTTCCAAATATGACTATCAGGTGAGTAAAGTGTCGTATGTAATGCAACAACTTCAAATGAACAAGAATTTTCATACAGATGATATTTATCCGATTTTGAATTCTTTTTGCTTCAAAACTTATCATGATCAATCTTTGTAGTATCTGATGGATTCAAAGCTCCATAACATGTTCTGAGAAATTTTTTTCATCAATTAGCTTCGTTTCCTGAATTTTTCATTTTTCATTTCTCATCTCATCATTTCTACCAGATATGAACAAAGAAATTAGCGATATGGTCTAGCAGTGATGATTAATTGAGGCCGAATATTCGCCAAAAACCGAAATGATCAGCTGTGAAAATGTCCACAAATGTCATGAGTCTCAGCTTCATCAAAAGTGCTCTTCTATTCTGTATTGCGTTCATTGCAATGTTCCTCATAATCATGGGTTACATATGTCCCGGTAGAATATGTGCAATAGATGTCTGGTCATCTAATCGGTATTCACCACTACCTGAACTGGATTATGTCAATCATCAACAATTGACGCTTCGTATCAAAAATGATCCTTCAAATAGAATATCCTTTAACCAAATCTTCACTAATTCTAATTTCAACTTCAATCTGAGCAAAAATGATGTGATGGTATTTCTACATATCCAGAAGACAGGTAAAAATACTCAAAATCAATCATTTAATTCACCTCTCTCATGAACTTTCCTTCCAATCTTTCAGCTGGAACAAGCTTTGGCAGACATTTGGTGAGAGATTTGAAATTGGAAGCTCCATGTCTCTGTGAAAAGGGAAAGAAGAGATGTAAATGCCTTAGACCTCATTCGAAATCTAGCAATTGGCTTTTCTCAAGATACACTACTGGTTGGGCATGTGGTCTTCATGCAGATTGGACTGAATTGACGAGTTGTGTGGAAAATGTTTGGAGCTCTCAAGACAACCCTCGACAGTCTCTGCGCTTCTTCTACGTTACTATTCTGAGAGATCCTATTTCTAGATTTTTGAGTGAATACAATCACATCCAACGGGGTGCCACTTGGAAGAATAGTTTCCACCAATGCAATGGTCGATCACCAAATGCTCAAGAGCTACCTCTTTGCTATAAAGGGGCGAATTGGCGAAATGTTTCCTTGCAAAGATTCATGTCCTGTCCATTCAACTTGGCAATCAATCGACAAACTCGTATGCTAGCTGATCTAACACTGGTTGGCTGCTACAATCGTTCTGCCATGAGTGAAGCGAAGAGAAATGAACTGCTTCTTGCTAGTGCCAAAGATAATCTTCGTGAGATGGCTTTCTTCGGAATAAGTGAGGAACAGAAAATGTCTCAATACGTCTTCGAACAGACATTCAAACTACAGTTTTCACGATCCTTCATCCAGTTGAATGAGACTCATAGTAGTCTTGCACTCGATGAATTGAGCCCAAAAATGGTTGAAAGAATACGATCTCTCAATTTTCTTGATATGCAGCTCTATGAATATGCCAAAAGCATCCTGCGAGAAAGATTTCAAAAACTCAGTTCACAAGATGAAGAATATGATTCCAATATTAAGCGCATTAACGATCCAGATTTGAGTGTACCGGACAAGATGTCCCCTGAATTTAGACTACCAAAGAAACTTGCAGAAATAAGAAAAAAGAATCGAAGTGAGAGTGGTGGTTGAGATGAGTCATGAGCTGATGTTGATGAGAACAATGAAGAAAAACAACTCGAAATTTTTTGGACACTCTGACAAGCTCTTGGGTTTTCAGTTCTTAAAGCTGGATGACTTCCCAATCGTCAGGATGTAACCACAAGCGACTTTCATCCCCTCCATACTCATCCTCAAAATTGTCACTCTCAAAGAAATGGGATCGACAGTCAACTTGGAGAATCATGTTTAGTCTTCACAAGAAGGATGAAAATCGTACCTCTCATTATCTAGAGAAGATACATCCAGATTAAAAAGAGGTTTTTAACATTATGTCAGTGGTGATAGCAGAATGGCTTGGTCTCGGGAAGGTTACTTGACTAGAGGAGGGGGTAATTCTTCTCCTGGTAAAATCTAAAGAGAAATGGTTCCATGAAATCAGGAAAATCCAAGTTATTTACAAAAACCATCAATGATTCGCAAAGGGCGAAGATGCAAAATGCAAAGGCGTACGATAAAATTCGCGAACATTCAAATTCAAGTCAATCTCGAAAAATGTTGTACTAAGATTCAAATCGCTTATAAATAGAAGTTACGTAAGTCATAATTTCGGTCCAATCTGGGCGCTCTTCAGACGTGAGTTTTTCAATGTTCTAAACAAGAGAAAAGATTTGTCAATCATATGAGTATATATAAATTTTGAATAACTTCTTACCAAAGTAGGTGGGATGCCGACTGATTCAGCTGCCTTAAATGCATAGATAAAATTTTTCTCTCGATTCCAACAATTTAATTCATCGTAAGGAATCAAATTAGGCAAATAAGTGTGAAGTAATGCGCAGAAAGCGAGTCCATCACCCCAAGAGGAGCTGAAATTTGTGATGTCAACTCCCTTGTATCCTATGGTTTTGCTTTGGCACCATTTGAGAAGAGCGTTACGCTTTGATCCACCATCCTTAATCAGAGAAAGCAGAGGATCCTTGGAATCCATAATATTTCTGGAATGAACGAATAATTAGTCAGAGACACGGGAAAGGCTGAAAAAAATGATACAATTCATACCTGGAAGAGGTGGAAAAATAATCTCTCTTATGGTCCAACATGTGGGATAATGACTTGCTGAGATAAGCTTCAATATCTATTGCACTCGATCTGGTAGAAGGTTTTGTGGGAATTATTTTGTCAAGAGGAGTTGATGTCTGCAAACTATTTAGCTTGTTATTGGTCCGATTTTGGCAGTCAATCTTTTTTTGTTCACTTTTTATGCGTGAAAATGAGCCGTTTAGTGGATGATCAATGTTGGCTTGATGATTGGGTGGTGGACTATCTAATTTTGTTTTCTTGTTGGCATTTTCAATCGTTTCGATTATGGTCTTGACAGATAATTGTGGAAAACCGCGTTCCATTGGTCTGGTGGTAGTTCGGGGGATATTTTGTTGGACTGATGGAAGTGGCTCAGTCAACGAGATGCTTCTGGTTGGAATAGGAGGCGGCTTGTTGGAATTGCATAAAGTATCAGTATCATTAAAAGGTTGCTTATCTGGAGATTTTATCGGATTGGAAAGAGAGGGCCTCTGCTCTGAGGCATTCTTGAACATACTGTCATGCTTGAGTCGTCCTATTTCATTTTCCAAGGCGATAATTTTCTCATGAAGCTGTTTATTTTTCGATAACAGAACTTCAGCATCTATTTGGGATGCTGTTTTCAGATCATTTGCGACTCGTACGGTAGTCAGAAGATCATCTTGAAATAGTTTCCATTCTTTCTCTTTTTCGGAGAACTTCATTTTCGTCTCTTCCACTTCCAATGTGGCCTCCTTAATTTTTTGATTAGCTTCTTTCAGCTTTCTTTGCAAATCCTCAATACTTGATCGCAATTCTTTTCTCTCTTCCAGAAAACGTTGACACTTTACTTCCATTTGTCGAATGGCTTCCTCGAGAAGCTCCAATTGTTTATAATATTCATTCTTTTCCTCTTCCAAAAGCTTAACTTTGTTTTGAAGATCATCAACCAAATTATGATCAGTATGACCACCTTCAAGATTCATTTCATCTTGATTATCGTTCAAAGTTTCACCTGCAAAAAGGAAATGGATCAACCGAAGAAATAAAATAACACACAAATTAAAAGATTACAAAGTAAACAAACAATTAAGCAAACATTTCATCCAAACAAAATGACCGAAAGCTGGTAAGAAAGAGAAAGAGAGAGAGAGAGAGAGAGAAAGAATAACCTCATTGTAAGTGTATGAGATACACAATAATAATAACGATGTTTTGCGTGGCAAATGAATACAAGAGCACCGAATCAGTCAAAACATGATGATCCCTTTTGATGACCTTCTGCATACCATCCTTACCGAATCAAAATCCCCACACATACACATGTACACACACATGATTGAAAACTGAGATCTCAATAATCTATGGTATTTTCACAGCTCATGCAGTAAAAAGGAATAGAAAAAGTTTTCGGTAAACTTGAGGTCTTCTTACCTTTTGTTTTGAACTTCATGCTGATTATGATTTTATTCGATGATTTCTCTGTATGTATCATCAAGTCAATAGTAAGCAGCAAGCCGCCAAATTCAATTCTCTCTCTTCCCACTATCTAGAACAATCTGATCACAATTAGGGTGAAACACCATCAAGTCCACAGATAAATGTACATTCACACATACCACATAATAATAACAGCAGCAAGGTACACACATACAAGCGGCAACAAAGTATCAGCAGCAGAATGTATCACGGCATGAAGCCAGTCTGAACAACTCACAGATGAGGTGAAGAAAAAAAAGTTTTCTTACTCAATCTGTATGCCTCTCTACTCACACTACTGACCCTGATCAGGTGGATGAAAGTGGTCTACACACATACTCACATACATACACTGAAGCAGGCCAAAATGGGAAGCTGAGAAAGAATGGATGATGGTGATGATCAAGATGATCAAGATGAAGGGAGATGAGGTAAAGGTAATCTGTCGGAGAAGAAGAGTTCTCCATGGAAAGAGAGAGAGAGAGCGGGAAGTGAACAACAGCGGAAATGGTGAAAGATGTACAGTACCTTGCAAGGAAGTTATGAGTTTTAGTTGGGGGATGTTCAGAGAGTGTTTAAAAATGATTTTAATTGGAGAGAGGTAAAGTAAATTTAAGCAAACAAGGCATCTTCTCGAGAATCCCTCTTCCATCCATCCATCCATCCATCCAAGCATCCATTGATAACCACCTTTTTTCAGCTGTATGGATGTGTGTTGAGCTCCCAAATCGTTGCCCTCATATTTTTCTTCTATCTTCTCATGACTGAATGGATCACTAATTTTCATGTCGGACTACCTGTTATCGGTGAGATAGACTGAACGCTGAACCAGATGATTATATTTGGGCTCTGATGAGGTGTGTAAGTGAAGTAGCGAATTTTTTCTTCCACTACCAAAGTATGGATCAAATGGGTGGGAATATGTCATATATCATGATAAGAAAGTGAGGGAATACTTATTGTATTCCAACAGACGGGCGATATAATGCTGATATGAGTGCTTTCGTTTTGACGCTCTAAGGTAATGGAGCAAAAATCCCCTGAAAAATATCAGATCAACTGAATGAATTCTTCAACAGCATCAATCGATCTAGATTATGCATTCTTATGTTTCTCTGTTCGTTGAGCAAAATATTTAAGTTCGAATTTCTATCGGATGTATCAATGTATCAATATTTTCAATAATTGTTACGATCGAATTATAACCTTCTCGAAAGCAATGTAGAAGACTTTTTCGGATCCCTGTCATCAATAAAGTGTTATATTGTTATTGTCAAGAAATTATTCTTGTTCTTTTAAATTATTATCATTACATACTCTCTTCTGTTTACTCGATGATCTGGCTGGTTACTTTCATACTATTAACGATTGATTATTGCAGTGGATTTTTTGAAATTTGTACACGTCAAGGAATTGTTCGTCGAAAAAGTGATCAATCTTGTACAGTTTTACTGCCCACAGGTGAATCATATCCACCAAAATCGTCTTGCAATTTCGATGGATTAGCGTACCAGACATCTAAAAGAGAACGATTATTTTATTGGCAATCAAATCTGAAAAACGATATTTTTTATTACAATTGTAATCGAAAATCATCGTCACTAGAATGTTCCAAGGTTAATTTATCATCAAAATTAGATAAAGGACAATATGAATCCAGTTATATTTATTTTCTTCCTCCTAAAGACAATTTATTCATAGTAAGAGTAGCAGAAAATGGCAAGACTGCTTACATATTCAAAGAAAATGAAGCAAATTTTGCCATTCATTCGGGGTCAATAAATTCTGATTTTATTAGCGAAAAAAATGGATTATATCAAATTTTCCAGGCTGAAGATATCATGAAAATCCGGAATCTTATCATTACTAACAATTCTGAAAATTTTATCAAGCCTGACATCGGTGTGTTTAACTTGTGAGTAGAATTTTTCTCAATCGAAATAATTTCACCACATCTCTGATCACATTCTTCTTCAGTGAATCAAACACATCATGGAATGCCGAATTCGATTCAACAAATTTTAAGATAGCTGGTGGAGATCGCACATTTTGCAATATATCAGATCAATGTGATACCAATATATATCTGTCCTGCGGAAGTGAAAGAGATGGACCATACTTTATCGTTCAGATTATTATCAAGCAACTTAGTGAAAGCACAAAAAATACCATGTTGACAATATATAATTCTTCCGACAAGATCATGTTTGACAATCAAATGATTGGATTAGATTGTTTCAAAATTCAATATCCCTATAATACCATTGGATTCGTGGTGAGATGTGATATTACCTCTGCCAAATGGTGTATACTTTTTGCTGAATTAAAAAATGCACCATCAGTCCTAGGTACAGATTGTGTTCTAACAAAAACATCCCAAAAATTTGCCCAATGGCTGTGTCCACTATCTATCAGATCGAATTTGGAATACATTTCGGTGGGAAAATACAGCCTTGTGGTTCACACCAAAAGTGGTGGACAATTAACCAAAGATCCCATTCCAATGTGCTATCTGATGAACGATTGTTATGGGTGTCGATTAATGGCCGAAACAAGTTCATTGAAATGTGCTTGGAAGTATGGACAGTGTTTTAATTCAATTTTAAAAGATTTGCCAAGTCCAAAGGATTGTTTTGTAATCGAAAAAGCTGAACTCAAAACAAAACCAAGAGAAGATCCCATCTTCAGTGTCACCATCAAGGGTATTCGTGTTGATAATCCAACCATTCGTATTGTTCTCAAAGTTGAGGAAAAAATTTACAAGTCAATCTTTCAGGATGAAAATATAGTTAATTTCCGGGTGAGAGGTAATACACTTTCTTTGATACATCAACAATCGGAAGATATTTACCTTACGATCGATAGTGAAGTAATTAAGGGAAGTCAGGTGACCATTCGAATTTATCAGGAATCAAGAAGTACACTACTCATCATCTTATTGATTGTGTCCCTTATCATTATCATTGCGGTGTGGTCCTTGCTACACTTTCGTCACAAAAAAAGACAGGAAATAATTAAAATTAACACTGCAAGAGCCCTACTTGAGAAGACAATTAGTGGTGTTCCAAAGATATCACGAACCGAAATATCGGTAAAATCTTCCTCAAAAATTTCTGAGATTGAATCTTCCACCAAAAAATCTGTTCTCGATGGAGTCAAATCTGTTCAGACTGGACCAATATCGAAAGCTGACCCATCAACTCCAAAATCTCGGCTAAGAAGTGTTGAAAGTGGTACAGATAAGGTTAAACCCATTCCTGGTCCAGGAACAGCTAAAAACTTATTACGAAAATCTAAATTGGGTGACAATAAGCCACCAACTTCTGATGATGGGGTGGTAGCAGTCAAATCGACTTCTATTCGTGATGTGAAAAGATTACCAAGAAGGTCTAAACTGGACATCGATCTACCCATAGCTGATGTGACTACTAGAAAGTCGAGAATAGATGGAGAAAAATATGATGCTGATGTGGAAGAAATCAGATCTCGACCTCCATCGGAAACACAATCTGAGGTTCAAAGTCAAAGGCCTAATATTGAGGGAAAAAGCGAGCGTGTACAAGCCGTTCAAACGGCTCCTATTTCCAAATTCTTATCGAGGGACAAAAAAGATGAAAGTTTATCCTAACAGGGAGGTGATATACCTAGTTCTAAAATTTTTTCCATCACCCAACAAGTGTTTTCATCAATTTTCTATTTTCCACGTGTGTAAGATACATGTGATGTATCATGTTTTTTCAAGAATCTATACTATTAACAGCGTTCAAGACTTTGCTACTTTTCTCTCTCTCTCTCTCTCTCTCTCTCTCTCTCTCTCTCTCTCTCTCTCTCTCTCTCACGAGCTATAGTCAAGATTGTCCTCCGGAGAATGGCCTAAGCTTGATCAGATCGAAGTATGTTCAGATCAAACTGGCCGAAGGTGAGCTGAGCTTCATCACTACAGTTAGATTATTTGATTATTTGATCAATTCTGGAGGTAGAGAAGGAAAGGATGGAGATTGATTCCAGAGAAGGAAAGCTCTTCCTCTTAAATAATGGCTAATATGCGGAAATAATTTAGCCGATCGCATCATTTGTAGCATGTGCTTATTAAAATTTCTTTATATGACAGCTTTTGAGTGCCGAGAGAGAGAGAGAGAGAGAGAGAGAGAGAGAGAGAGAGAGAGAGAGAGAGAGAGAGAGAGAGAGAGAAAGTGAATCTAATTTGAGTCCAGAGTCTGATGGATTGAGGAGAGGGAGATGTAATTGATGTTTTCCGAGGGGAAAAAATTGCTTATGAAATCGATCTCATAACAGGATGTGAAAGCATCAACATTTTTGTTTATCCACTAATGATCAAAAAAAATTTGACGCCTACTCATGTTTCGATCAACTCCATTCGTAGAGAACTAAGCTTGAATAGGCTCATGTTAGGTTAGGTTAGGTTAGGTTTGATTGTGTTAGATTCACTTTCAACATTATCCTGCAAATCTGCCAGTGGATTGCGAGAACGGTTGATGGCAAGTAACTGTCGTAACCTGAGAGCGAGAAATACGAAATGTAAATTGTTCAAGAGTTGTTGATTATTAGCACTTTCTCATAAGAAACCCGATACAACGAGTGGGAGAGAGTTATTGCTAGTGTTTTGAGGGGTATACTATGGAAAATTTTTGAGCCTATTGGACTATTGACCCCACTCTTTTACTTGAAGGATGAGCTGAAGTTCTGGCGAAAAACATACATCATCCTCTACTCAGCCGAAAAGAATGTCCACCGAAAAAAAGCTCCGATCGTAAAATTTTCTCTGGTCAAAAGAGACAGAGATTTTTTCTAAGCTATTTCTCTCTCTCTCTCTCTCTCTCTCTCTCTCTCTCTCTCTCTCTCTCTCTCTCTCTCTCTCTCTCTCTCTTCCTTTTCCTTTTCTTCTTTTTCCTCCGTTCTTCCGCTTATGTGCTTATTTGAGGAGCAATAAAGAATCAACACAGCTTCCCCAATCCTCTTCGGAATGCTAGTATACTGGATCACACTGTGCTAGCCTGAGGGCTTTGGCCGAGTAAAGATGGAAAATCTTGTCATTTGGTATGAAAATGGTGGCATAATTCTGATATGTAATAGGCTTTTGAAGCTCACATCGGTGACCATTTTTTTAGTTAAATTTTCAATCCTTGGATTTTTCTACAACACAACACATAGCATTTCAACCTCAAACTGCCGACAGAGTTCATCAGCTAAGTGTTCCGAGAACACTATTATCACCACCGGTTATGGTGTCAATCCTAATACCAACGGCTGTATAATAAAGGATGATAATACACTCCAGCAGATCAATGAGTATATAAAACAATATACAGTAGTAATGTAGTTCCCTGCACACATGTTTTCAAAAATTTTCCTGACAAGATAGGCATACAGATACACATGTACATGTATACCATTGTCTGTAGTCTGGATGGCGCCAACAATTCATGATGATGGGAAACATTCTCTCATCAATTCAACTCTGATCAATCGGCTGAATGTTACAACTTTCGACGGCAAGTTACGGCTGGGAATGGCTGTTGGATATTGGATTCGAGAGAGGAGAGAAAAATTGAATGATGAAAGCTGATGTTAAGAGTGTGTAACTTGAGATACACCATTCATGCTGCAAAACACTGTTAACGGTTGATCTACACTATGATCATTGAACATGACTACATTTTGGTCAAATAAAATCTTTGAAGATTGTAAAAACGTATTCACACAAATGACTCGCATCTCAAGGGAACATTTTCTAGGAAAAAGATAATGAATGCGAAAATGTTTCAAATCACATTGAACAAGATACTATCTTCCTAGTGTTGTGAGTCACTGAAAAAGAAGGTCATAAATTAGACTCACCACGAAGGCTTCTCTGATCATTTGTGTTCAGCAGTTCGAAGAAAAAGTGAGAGAGAGAGAGAGAGAAAAAAAGGCAAACGAAAGCGAAAGAGAAAATCCTATGGAGTAAGAGAAAGAGAGAGAAAGAGAGAGAAAGAGAGAGAGACAAAATTGAAAACATTACCAGTAGCATAAGATTGGATGCGGTTCAGTGACAGAGCTGTAAAAAGCAACTGGTAGAAAAATTTGCACCATTAAGTGAGAAATGGCATATTGACCATGGTTTTACTATTACTATTCGGGAGAGATAAAACAGAACTCTCGCTCTTTCATTTTCTCTCTCTCTCTCTCTCTCTCCCTCTACTCTTTCGTTTTCTCTTTCTTTGTAAGTTAAACACTCTTCCCGTTCAGTTAGCATTCACTTGGCGGGGTATTTTTTGTGTCCATCCCGAAGAGTGACCGTAATGTCCTTCTCACAAGGCTTTACCGATAGCTTACTAATCCAATGAGATCAGTTCTTTGGAAATCACTTTCTCTAATATACACATATTCTAAGTATTCATGCTTGTATCAATTAGAGTTGATCATCATTCACTCCTGTACAGTGTTCTCTCTTCTTCCATCTCCTCCTTCTCCCTCTGCTCTCTCTCTGCTCTCTCTGCTCTCTTGTCTCACTTGCTCTTTCCACTTCGCCATACCAACTTGGTCTTTTCTTCCCGAACTTTTTTTAGAGATTCCAAAGTTTTTGTTCTTCATCATGAGTATAATTCACCCGCCATGTATCAGCTCTGTCTGTAATATTGTTGTGAAAAGAACCTGTTACAATGGATTGAAAAAAAGTTTTCGTAAAGATGTGTATAGAAATATTCAGTCCAGGAAGCTCATGTGCCGTAATAAAATTTCAAGAATTCGTGAATTCAGTTCGGCCATTCCAAAGATTCATGTTGATCGACTACCAAGTAACAAAATTAAGAGAGCCAAATCCATTGAGAAAGAATGTGCTTATCGTCCACCGATAGAAAATTCTTCAGATGAATTGGAAAGCTCCGATAATTCCGCTAACAAGTGCTTCTATATTCTATTAGAAGTGAGAAGATATATGCCTCACAATATATCTTGGTTTAGTGGACAAATTTTGAGACTACTTTACGATATAGACTACGATGTTGTGACCCTTGACCCTAGATTTGCTATTATGGGACTCGAATTTCAATCTCTAGCTGATCAAAGAGCTGCCTACAATATATTACAAGGTGTAAAATTGTCCGGTGAGTCGATTCCATTGGAACCAAAACCACTAATTACAGATGCCTTTTTGGAAAATCTTGGAACTCTTGAGAGTCATAATTCATGATGTTAACAGAAATGATCCTTATTCACCTCAAAAATCGGCTCTTCAACCTGAGATGTAACTTCCGTATCCGTCCAACTCAATCCACTCTGTTAAAACTTCTCACTCTGTAAATTACAGCTATCAAAGCTTCAGTGGCCAATCTTAGGACTTCAATTTTAATTATTTTTCAATTCTCATTCATCACATTACAATAAATTTTTTCATAAAACACTTGTCAAAATAATTACAACTTATTGATATTCGGGCTTAAGCTTCCTTTCTCTTGTTCAGATGAAACATTCTTTTTCTTGGTAATCTCCATCATCTCTTCAACAGTATCAGGTATCTCTTTTCCTCTTGTTTCCGGAAGTAGAAGAGATATAAGGGCACCTAATATCCCGAGTGATGCGAAGATGCTGAGCGTGAATTGTACACCCATGTATCGGTTCTGTTGATGATATGTAAAGAGGATGATCATTATCAATTCTGTTTCTCTCTTATCGAATATTTATATCATATATATTATAGAGTAGAGAATAACTTACCAGTTGTAATAGGAATGGAGCTGAGATGGAGCCTATTCTACCGGAAATCGAACAGCTTCCCAAAGCATGTTGCCGCATGGTAGTAGGAAAGAGTTCAGCTGTGTAGACATGTTCAATCACCCCATTGATTGCCATGACAAAATTTCCAATCATAAGGAAAGAATTTCGCAGGAAAATATGATTCTCAGCTAGAGGAATTGTGGAAAATAATGATATTGATGCTATTGTCATACATGAGAATAGTAAAGTTCTTCGATTAAATTTCTCTACTCCCCAGCTCATGAAAGCATTTCCAAACACAGATGATTGCTTTATCATAGCCATGTTGATGAAATAGTTTCCAGATAGATCTAGTGTATTATACTTCATCCCATGACTGAAGAATGTTTGAACGAACCAGACGACACACAGCGTGAGAAAATATTTCAGAAGTCTTGGAACACGCCATATATCGATAATAGACTCAGATTTCTCTCCTTTCTTGTGGTGTTTAGACAGATATTCACATAGCTTGTCAAATTTGCGTTGGAAAACTTTTTTCTGCTCATCATTATCGAATCGAACGAATTTATCCAGAGTCCTTCGAGCTGGCTCAACTTTACCCGTTACTAGCTGCCATCGAATAGATTCTGGTACTTTGAAATATACCAGAACCAGGGCAAAAAGCTGATAGCATGCAATCCCATAGTAAAGGTGGCGAAAATTTTCAACGAAATAAGTCACTAGAAGCATCAAAAGTAGTCCCAAATGCCATACCCATTCGTAGGCAGCCACAATTTTTCCTCTCAAGTTTGGTCCTACAGTTTCCACCACTAAAATGATGCAAAGTGTGAGTATGGTTCAAACCAATTGTTGGTGCTGATGGATCACCTCACCACTTATCGACATGTGTCGATAAATGATGTGTGATCCTCGATCAGATGTTCATCAGAACACTTGTCAATTGATGTGTCTATATTGAATATATGTATTGGAATGAAGGGGAGAGAGAGAGAGAGAGAGAGAGAGAGAGAGAGAGAGAGAGAGAGATGCGATCTGACCAATGGGACCATATTTCTTCGGAAATAAGCTAACAATTTTACCTACATATGATTTCTAAACATAGTTTAAATTTTTGATTTACATCTTGATCCTTCATCTTGATTTTTTCGAAGTACCTTCTCCTATTTTTATACTCACACATGCAGAGAACGGCTAGAAATCTTCCATATCCTCCAATACCAGCGATAAATCTTGTAAGGATAAAAAATTCGATTGACCTAGCCATCGCACCAGCAAAGAAACAACTAATTTCTCCGATCAAACATATCATGACAGCAAATCTTCGACCAAATCGATCAGAGATAAAACCGATCAGAAGGCAAGAAATCAAGTAGCCCAATTGATAGGATGAAAGAGTTAATGATGCTATCCAAAAGCGATCGCATACAAGGTCCCACTAAAATGATCAATCATACTGCGTATCAAGGAGTGTTCATTTTGATAACTTTCTCTACCTACCTCTTTGATCAAAGTCGTTCTTGTTGTATTATGAACCCATCTATCGCACGATTTGACGTCACAAGAACGTGGTTTACTCCTGGTCTAGAAGAAAAATATAATCGAGAGCAGTCAATATATGAGTTTCTGCATATTTTAATCAATCTAATTCAGTATCCATTAACATCATCTAATCATAGCAATAAATAATTTTTAAATTCGATGCATTAAAAAATGTAATAAAATGTATCGTTTTTCACAATGTGTCGAGACATTTCTTCTTGGCTGGGTGATCTAAATGGCCTAATTTTTTCAGTTTTGCTATCGAGTTTCTTACACTCCATACTAAATCTACCTGCCTGCTCTTTATCTCATGGTAAGTACAGTGTAGTTACTCTGCCTCTCTATAGTTAAACCCTAAGATACCAAGTCTGAAAACTTATTTGCCGCTCTGATAGCTTGGCCAGCAATATTTTGTCAGTAGCAATTGGCAAATTGTTCTTCAAAAATGCCTATTCAGTCTCTCTAAACAATAAAATGCATACAATATGTAAACCCTCTTTAAGATCAACAAAAATATCACCCAGTTGTTCTCTGAACTTTCTGCCAGAATCCTTTCTATGTCATTTTATCATTTTTTCTATGTGGAGGTACATGATGAAGAAAGTTTTTTCAGAATGAATATTTCAAAGAGGGTGAAAATCCATGAGTTGAGGACAGTGGCTGATGGTTAAATTTCACAAATCAGTTTGAGGATCGAAGGGGACTATACTATACTAAAGAGTAAAATCGATATCATCATTTTGATTCGACCAGCTATATCTGACCCCAACTGACATAAGTTTCCTCGCTGAAAAAGTTTTGTTTAATACTTTTTTGGTTACCAATCTCAGACAAAAAAAAATCTCAAAGAAATCTGAACTCACTTATATTCATGAAATTGTGAGAAAAATTTTGGTCTTACCTGAGAAGCTGCATCTTCGCACCAAAAATCACTTTTTATCATGTAATAATCGATACTAGCATTTGAAAATGGTGACACTGCATAGACCAGAACTGCTAGGATAAAAAGTCGTCTATGGAAAGGTCCCCAACTTCCGATAAGATCAGACACATGTTCGATTGGCCCATCATCAATATCTTCCTTATTATTATTCCCATCATTATTATTAGTAGCTAACAAACTTTTCACTTCAGTAAGAGGAACACCTTCAGGCTCATCGACACCATCCATGGCTGAAACTGAAAAACTTTGTATAAATGAAAAGATCACTTTTCTCGAAGATTGTATCATGATTGAGATTTTTCAACATGCGTGGAAACTGATTGTTCATGGTCTTGTCCTCCTACTCAGTTAACAGCATCATGAGTGGTTAGTTGATTCAGTCATTTTTCAAGGATTTTCTCTCAACGGCTACCATAATAAGCCAGTTGTTGAGAATTAAATAAAATGATCCAGAAGTATACAAGATGAAATAATTTATTGTCCAACAATTGAGCTGTGTCTGAGTATGATGCTCTCATTCGAGTTCCTTGAACTACATTTAAGTGTGCCCTGCAAATAAACAAACAAGGTTCTGTCCCAAAGGATTGATGAGAGTTTCATTTAATATGCTTTGCAATCAAAGTGATGCTGCTGGATAATTGAAGTGATAACCATATATGTGCACAAAATTGGTGTCCAATTGAATTTTCCAACTCCCCAACTGGCAAGTGTATCTAAAAAAAGGACGATTGTTGTATCAATGGCGTGCTTGTGAAGTAGCTTCCTGTGCGATCGAGAGCATTACATTTCAATTCGGAATTGAAAAATGTTTGAGCAAACGATAAAAAAAGTCGTACAGTAACTATGAAGTCTAGGGAACTGGCCATACATGTTCATCCGAGATTGTTTGGACCTTCTCTTTTGCTATTGGGAATATTCAGCAACTATAGAGATGATTTCCCATATTTATACTACCCTGTCAATCAGAGTAGTCGTGGTTACATTAGTTGGATAATTCAACATCACATGAGATTGGTTCAGTCCAGAAAATAATGGAAAATCACCCTCGAAAATCAGTTTTTGGCCGTTCAATCGGAAAAATAAAAAGTTCATAGACAGATGAGATGATACCTATTCCTGAGCCTACGGAAGTACGAGAAGTGTAGAAGTGATATAAGGGCTCCTTATATCCCGAGTGATGCAAAGATGCTGAGCGTGAATTATACACCCATGTATCGGTTCTATTGATGATATGCAAAGAGATCGATCATTATCAGTTCGATTTCTTTCTCTTATTAAATACTTATATCATATAAAAGTTCTATAAGAGAGAATTACTCACCAATTGTAATAGGAATGGAGCCTATTCTCCCAGAAATTGAACCGCTCTCAATGGCATGTTGCCGCATGGTGGTAGGAAAAAGTTCACATGCATAAACGCATATGACCACTGACATGATGACAAAAGTACCAATCATGAGAACAGAATTTCGCGGAAAGATATGATTTACAGCAAGAGGAATTATTGAAAATAACGAAATCGAGGATATTGTCATTGCTGAGAATGGTAAAGTTCTCCGATTGAATTTTTCTACTCCCCAGCTTATGAATTATGAATATTCCCGGGCATGGATACCTGCTTTATTATAGCCATATTGATGAAATAGTTTGCAGATAGATCAAGTGTATTATACTTTATATCAGTGATTTTTCATTCATATTTTCGTGTGTACTGAATATCGTGAAAAAATTTTTTGTTCAGCATTCAAAGTTCTCATTCAACTCACAGTTCATATTGATCAGCTTATCTCGATTCGATTCCAATTATGATCAAAATTGGACGTAATATTCTATGCACACAATTGAAAAAACACCTTCAATCGAATCAAATAAAACCAAGGAAGAGAGAGAGAGAAAATTAGTACCGTTAAGAAAAGTTTCAAAAACTTTTGATCGAACTTTTATTCTACTTTTTTTGCCCGCCAACAAGCGGTGGCGCCAGGAACACCATAAGTTCAGATCACTTTTCTCGGTTTTATTTGAAACTTTTTTTTCTTCTAGTTTATTTGATTTTATGATTTGATGATATTTATTTGACTATCGCAATCTAATTAAATTTTCTATTTTTCATACTCAAAAAAACTTGGTATCATTGATATACTATGAGCCCAGGTTTTTTAAATCTCACTGATATTGCATTATTTGATGATTTTTTGTGAACTGAAAAACATATTCTAGAGAAAGCTCCCAGAAATTTCCATATTGAAAAGACAGATGTATCTGAGAATGCTTGACTTTTAGATGAAAGTGTTCAAATCATTTGGAATTTTCGACTTGATTGTTGAAATAAATTTACCTTCTTTTTCCTATCTGCCAGTTTTTTACGCTTTTAAGACAAAATGGCTATAGACTCGTTGGCCCATAACAGTACAGTGTATATCCTTGTAGTTGAAGCTGAATTCGCATCTCCGAAGAAATCAGTTTAATTGAAAAAAACAGTAGAGCACAGTGACAAAAATTAAAAACAAAATCATTTGCAACTGTCAAATTACAATAATGAGTGAAGATGAACGAGGATCATATACTCTCCTATTCAAACGTGACGCTTTGAGAAAATTAGATTTTACTGGTGGTAATTTAAATAAAACTGCCTCTGAATTATGTGTCGATCAAAAAAAGATCCATGATTGAAGATCAAAATCAACTGCAATTCTCTCAGGTGAACTCAAGAGAGAAAATCGAAAACTTGTCATCCGACCAAGTCCTAAATGGCTTGACTCTGAAAAAAAACTGATCGATTGGAATACTTTCAGAATAAGGTAAAAAATTGTATCCTATGGCCGCACTTTGGCTCAAGCCTATGGAATTGCTTCTGATCTATGAGTTGAAAAGGAAAGTGAAAAAGTTTGGTAGTGGTTTCTCCGTCCCAATCGAACTTTGTGTTAGAAAAAAAACACATTTTTGTCAAAAAAATCGAAGAACGATTTCATGAAATCGTTCTGTATTGCTCTGCAGAGCAATACATGGAACATGTGTGTAAGTTATATACACATGTATTCATGTACACGATGTGAATTTTTGGCGCAAAAATATCTCTCCTCACATGATAATTAATATGGATGAAACTCTGATATTATGATATCTCTTCCTCACCAACCTTAAGTGTATCGGGTGAGCAAAAAACTACAGTTATTACTAAATGGCAAGATGATCAGCATATTGGTTGACAATATCGAGCAACATTCAAGTATCACTTAATCACCATTTGAACCCTTTATTGAGACCACTTTGTGAATGAATCATTACCGATAAGTTAGATGATCATCAAAGTTTGCCGCAAAAAATGGTTAAGTACAATCAGTGCTGATAATTTTTTTCGCTCCTCCTTTTTCCACAAACTCAATCAAATGTAATTTCTTGCCCACTTCCATCATCATCGTAAGTGTATTGGTTTGGATGTTGCTGGTGAATCAACTATCGCGTGGCCCATCTGATTGATCACTCAAACCTCTTTTTCTCTCTTCTGATTAATTTTGATCACGATCCATGAAGGTGATTACCATCAACACTTGGTACTTTTTGCATGAGAACACGAATCACATACTCACACTCATACTCACAACAGGTAGAATAGACAACGTTCATTCACACTTAGCCGGAAAGACTTTTCCATCCAACAGCCTGTAAACTTATCCTCTTCCTCTTCTTCTCCACTCATTTTGATTATGTGTGGGCTTCTTGAAGATATATAGCATCTCCATAGTGTGCATTTGATAAGTTTTTCCAATGTTATTCATGTAGTAACAGGTACAAAAGGGTTGAATGGCAAGTATTGAAGGTATTGAAATCAGCTCAAGATGATGTAAAAAGATGATGAAGAAGAAGAGTTGACTGAATATGAGAAAAAATGAATGGATAAGCTAAAGTGGCATGAATTGATAGTTTTGACAGTCTTCAAGAAGTTCTCTTCTAATGGAAGGCATTTCTTTTTTATATCCATTTCTCTTTCTCTTTTCTTCTCTCTTTCCCTGTCTATGTCGATATTGATGATTAGAATTATAAATGAACGATGACTGTAGCGATATTCAGGCCAAAATCTCTCTCTCTCTCTCTCTCTCTCTCTCTCTCTCTCTCTCTCTCTCTCTCTCTCTCTC